>JZKD02S0031157.1:13157-26480 GCA_000966675.3 Picea glauca
CTAGACCACGCTTTTGTACAGGTAGTGGTTGAGGTTTCCTTTAATGGTTTCTTGCAACAATCCCATGACATCGTCAGGACTGGGAATCCATTTATGTAATGTAGCCATAGGAGCTGCTCTGTGATAGTGATATCTCAGAGACAGTGGTTGAGGATAATCTCATGGGAGCCCTCATTATGTAATTAAGAAATTAGAGTATATATTTAGCAGGAGAGACCAGAGCAGATATTTCTCAAAAGAGAGATGAGACTTGTTACAGTCCAGCCTTTGTAAACACCTTGTATAGACATTTGGAGATTAACACAAAGAGTAGTTTTTCCAGCCATGAATTGTCTGTATGTGTTTACATGTTTTTATGAATTTCATGTTTTGAATGCATAACTGGTGAATTAATTCAGAAGTTCAATTTCTCCCTGATGCAGACCCCCCCCCTACCTCAGCCGGTTTTGTGTGACCTCCCGGTCTAAGGATCGTTAAAATTCCTCTTTTGAGCTGAAGTGACTCTTTTGATTCCCTGTTGGAATATTCAATATTTAATCCACAGGTCCTTCATGAAACTTCCACCTGCATAAGTATGCAACCGACATGAACTTCCACCTACACACAACCTCAGCATGACCACGACCTTTTCCCGAAATGGAAATTTCATGTTTCGGGACACCCTGTGTGCTGATGTTGAGAGTCCTTGATTCTTCGATCTCCCAATCTTTGAAATGTCGATTTTACGAAATTGATTTACTTGTGGTTATCCCCCTTGGGCTATAAGCTTATTCCATATGACCTCCCCTCATATGACCACAACCTTCTTCGAGGTTCATCAATGCAAAGAACCTGGTGTTCTCCCCTTAAGACTCCCGAAAAACCAATTTCCAAAATACTGAAACACTTTGTTTCTTGGCCTTCTCCTCCTTTTGCGATTTTAGGTTTTCCGACGCTGAAATCCTTGGCTCTCTTATTCTTCAGGATTCCAAAAATGTCGAATACTGGTATCTTGAATTATAGATCCCCATCTTCTTCACATTTCATTTTTTCAAAGTTTCAATCCCCCAAAACATTTGAACCCTTGTCTTCGGAACTCCCGAAGTTCCAAACTACGATATGCCGAAATGATGCCTCCCGCAAATCCTTTCAGAATTTTTCATTTCGGGATTTCCTGATGCACTAAGCCTTCGCTGACCTCTAATACTTTCGATACCTGAAGTACCAAAGTACCCTCCTACTGCCACGTGTCCTCTCCCTGGATGTTTCCGATCCTCTTTTGGATTTTGGGACTCCATGATCCCTGTGGGACAATTTTTCTGTCTTTTCGAATCCCTAGTTCTTGAAAACTCGGTGGACTCCCTGATCTATTCCATGTGTCCACCTACGAAGGGACAGTCCAGATCATTTTCAGGACTTCACCATTGACAAAGTCGAAAGACTCCCCTTTTTGTTTCCCAGTGTCTGAATCCCTGAAATGCATGATCTCGCAACACGCATCCTCCTCTAAACTGATGACTCAGATCCCTTCACTTATTTCGAGACTATCGCTATGGAGTGTCCTGACCTTTCGTCATCAGGACCTCCGAAATCCAGAAGTCCAAAATACTGATACTTCTGCTATTTTGAGACTTTTCTCCTCTTCTCATAGGGGTGTAAACCTCATGCTTCTTCTGATAGATCTAATGGCTATCGACTTCCTGAGTGAGATCTGACAACCCATATCTATTCCCTTCCTATGCGCTCTCTTGCTGCTATCTAGATGTGGGAATTCAATGCTCTAGATCTTCCATTCGGCCTGATCTGACGACAGTTGTGCTCTCCCAATTGAGCATGCACTTTCTTTCGATCCTTGGAAGATTTTCCAGAAGCCAAGGGCTTCAACCTTTGATTCCTTCCTTCTCTCTGAGTTCTTCCACAATCGATCTCTCCTGCGTATTCAAAGACGCTGTCCCTCCTGAGTTTTTAGGACTCTAAAATATCCAAAGAGTTCTCCCTTTCGGCCTATGAAACCTCTTGTGGCCTCTGTGCATAAAAGCACTCTCCCTCCTGAGCCTAGTCCTCTCTAAAACCTTAAAATGTTTCCATGACGCTTGCACACCTTGCAGAGTCTCTGCACACTAACTCGGTGTTATCTCTTATGAGCTTCTTCGCTACTCATATCTCTAAGGAATTTATCCTTTTTCCTTCTCCATTAGATGGATAATCTGATGCTATCCTGGCACTCTCTTACTCAAGGAACTTCTTGATGAGTCTGCAGGGTGTTCAACAACCCTGTGAAGATCCTTCCTTGGAATCTTCTTCTATTCTAGAATTCAAAGAGTTCTCTATGTGTGCTCAAGAACCTACTCAATGCCCTCCTGGTAGAGTGTCCATAATCCTCAGTGATTATGTTTCTCTATGAACTCATAGAAGAGTTCCTCCTCATCACTGTGTGCCTGTACTCAATGCCCTCTTTGTAGAGCTCTGTAAAACCCTCAGTAATTCTATCTTCCTCCTGAACTCAAAAGAGTTCCTCTATGCACTTTATGCACCTTCTCAATGCCCTCTTTCCAGAGCTCTATAGAACTCCTCAGAGATTATATCTTCTACGTTGTTCTCCTCTACATAGTCCTACCTCCAAGGTGTTCAGTAACCTTGAGGTTTCTTCCTAAATTCAATGATTTCAGTTGTTGTGCCCTCCTAGCACGTCCTTGTCCAAATTTCATGGAATTGGAAGTGCTCTCTATGCACCGGCTATCAGAACCTGCAGTGTTCTATCATGCCCTCTTGACATGAAGCCTCAAAGAACTCCAAGACCTAAAATCAAACAACTCCTCAGATAGCAGAGCCTATCTATCCCTGCAAATGCACATCTACAACATACATTCATAGCATATAAAGAACACATGAAAGCATTCACACAACACAGATAATATATGCGGGAAAAACTGCTCTGGTTTGTATTAATAAAAATGCCTCCCTTTACAAGGTGTTCCTAAGCTCAAACTTTTTATAGTCTCTACTCCTTCTCTCTCTTTTATTAACACTTACCCAAAATAATATCCCATATCTCTTACATGAGGGGGCTCTTTGAGCTCTTCCCTCCATCCTCACCTACCTATTCAATCTACATTGAATTACCAATAAATGGTTGTCTACTCCGAATCAGAGCTATATTGTATCCTTACAACCATTAAAGGCTATCTACAGCTATGTCTGCACAAAGGCACAACTTCATGGCTTAACAACCTTACATGCATTTAATTACATTTACATTAAAATTTTAAAATGTGAGAGGGTTGGTGCCTCATCTCCTCATTGAATGCATGCGTTGATGTGGGTTGGCTGGATGGTGCATGGTTGGCATGGAGATATGATACTGCATCACTCCTCATCTTGGAGTTTCTGAGTGCAAGGAATCCACATAGTCCACAAGGTGTGCGTTGACAGAGGTGAGACAACCTCAAGAAAGTTCAAAAGGGATAGCATTGAACCTTCATCAGCAGAGGTGCAAGGAGTGCGCAGGAAGGAACTCTGTCTCGAGTTTAGAGAAGGAAAAAATATTAAAGGGTCTATAGAGCTCTGCCAGGAGGGCATTGAGAGAGTGCATAGAGTGCACCAGAGAACTCTTTCAAGTTCTTAGAAGAAGGAGAAGTGTTATAGGAAAGATGCTCATAGAGTTGTAGAATACTTTGTTGGCTCAGCAAGGAGCACTTGAGTAGGAGGCTTCCAAGAGGGCACCAAGTTTCCCTTTAAAGGAAAAGATGAGGGTCGAGACCCTTAGAAATTGAGAAAGTTTCATAAGCTCAGATGGAACAACGTTCCTAGAACATAGGAGAGAACCAAGGTTACAAGCTTCGTAACAGAGGCGAAGTTCGAGGCCTTTTGGAGAAGGGAATCTTCCAAGTGAAATGAGGAAGGGCATGCTCAAGGTAGAGAACAACTATCGTTATATCAACTGGAGGGGCGAGATCTGGGTCATTGAAGTCTACATCTAGATGCACGCAGAAAAGTGCACAAGGAAAAGAAATAGGTCTGGGCCGTCAGATGTAGTGCAGAAGGACCGATAGCGATCAGATCTGGAGGAAGGCACAGAGAGTTTAACCTCTGGGAGGTCATGCAGGAGAAGAGATGAAATGGATGGTGGATATTCTTCGTGGAGACGTGTGAAATCTCGTGAGCAGTTGGATCTTGCAGAGCACCGAGGGGATTAAGCAAGTGTTATCCAACACTCTTAACCCTAGGAGGATGTTGACGGGCGAAATTGACCCTCCGTCAATTGGGAGAGTGGAACCGGTTCGGGGTTGTCTAAATAACCCAAGTCGTTTGGTATGGACCACCCTGACGAGTTTAACGGCTCCGTTGGCCACTCTAAGGTCTCGTAAGGAAAGCAAAGAGAAAAGTTGATCTAAGTTAAGTGATCTAAACTAAGGAAACTAGAAACTAATAAAACACACTAAAACAAACTAACTAACTAAATAAAAGAAATCAAACTAAATTAGAGGAAACTAGAAACTAATAAAACAAACTTAACTTAATTATACTAATCTAACTATGAAYTACTAAMTGTTATATATTTACAAGACACTAACTATGATTATAATAACTTAAATCAACTACTTAATTGTCAGCCAGGTTATTCTCAATTCACAAATATACACTATAGACAAACTACAGATTTGATTAAAACCTGCAAAACTCATGTGTTCGCTGCCCTAAGATAGCCAAGAATCTCTTTTTTATCTTTTATGTTTTATGAAAAGGAAATAAAAGCTACTGAAATTAAATAATCTAATCTATCTTATTGATATTAAACGATTTAATATAAATCTATTTAAACTAACTTTTATATTAAACTACTTAACATAAACAGTATACAACTAACTAATTGACCTGGATACGCTCCAAGTCTGCCCTGTGTATGATTGCTTCGTAAGCTGGTTGGAGGAAGAAATTCACACCATTAAGCCCTTAAGCTTCTCGCAAAGGATCAGCTATTATGCTTCCTGAAGTAAGTTATAGGACAAACAAGACATAAAAGAAATCATAACAGTTATCAGATTATGAATTCATACAAGAGGGAAACCTACTATGCAGCAAATTCATATATGATAANACTAAATTAGAGGAAACTAGAAACTAATAAAACAAACTTAACTTAATTATACTAATCTAACTATGAACTACTAACTGTTATATATTTACAAGACACTAACTATGATTATAATAACATAAATCAACTACTTAATTGTCAGCTATGATCATTCTTTATTCACAAATATACATTATGGACAAACTACAGATTTGGTTAAAACCTGCAAAACTCATGTGTTTGATGCCCTAAGACAGCCAAGAATCTCTTTTTTATCTTTTATGTTTTATGAAAAGGAAATAAAATCTACTGAAATTAAACAATCTGATCTATCTTACTGATATTAAACGATTTAATATAAATCTATTTAAACTAACTTCTATATTAAACTACTTAACATAAATAGTATACACCTAACTAATTGACCTGGATACGCTCCAAGTCTGCCCTGTGTATGATTGCTTCGTAAGCTGATTGGAGGAAGAAATTCACACCATTTAGCCCTTAAGATTCTCACAAAGGATTAGCTATTATGCTTCCTGAAGTAAGTTACAGGACAGACAAGACATAAAAGAAATCATAACAGTTATCAGATTATGAATTCATACAAGAGGGAAACCTACTATGCAGCAAATTCATATATGATAATTCAATTTATAAAGAAGACAAAGCTATCGTTCATAAACTGAATCCTTAACTGTCATGTCTTTTACCAAATTGGAAGCAACAAGGAATGTATAATAATAAGAAATTATATCACTTGAATTCGATTCAGACAGCAAAGTGATACCAAACCAGAAACCAAGATGATATACAAAACTTAGAACAAAGTGTCAATGTATTGAGAAGCAAAAGCTATAACAATGCATCAATTCTACTCCAGTTTGAATCAGCGTTACATATCCTTGTACTCCCAAAACTGAGGATCAGTATTATTACAAAACCATAGGTTTAAATAAGTTTTTCACAAGGTAAAACACCCTTGTGAATAATAGTAAACAGTTTACACAATCTGGGAATAATCCCCAAAATCNAATAAAACAAACTTAACTTAATTATACTAATCTAACTATGAACTACTAACTGTTATATATTTACAAGACACTAACTATGATTATAATAACTTAAATCAACTACTTAATTGTCAGCTATGATCATTCTTTATTCACAAATATACATTATGGACAAACTACAGATTTGGTTAAAACCTGCAAAACTCATGTGTTTGCTGCCCTAAGACAGCCAAGAATCTCTTTTTTATCTTTTATGTTTTATGAAAAGGAAATAAAAGCTACTGAAATTAAACAATCTGATCTATCTTACTGATATTAAACGATTTAATATAAATCTATTTAAACTAACTTTTATATTAAACTACTTAACATAAACAGTATACACCTAACTAATTGACCTGGATACGCTCCAAGTCTGCCCTGTGTATGATTGCTTCGTAAGATGATTGGAGGAAGAAATTCACACCATTTAGCCCTTAAGCTTCTCGCAAAGGATCAGCTATTATGCTTCCTGGAGTAAGTTACAGGACAAACAAGACATAAAAGAAATCATAACAGTTATCAGATTATGAATTCATACAAGAGGGAAACCTACTATGCAGCAAATTCATATATGATAATTCAATTTATAAAGAAGACAAAGCTATCATTCATAAACTGAATCCTTAACTGTCATGTCTTTTACCAAATTGGAAGCAACAAGGAATGTATAATAATAAGAAATTATATCACTTGAATTCGATTTAGACAACAAAGTGATACCAAACTAGAAACCAAGATGATATACAAAACTTAGAACAAAGTGTCAATGTATTGAGAAGCAAAAGCTATAACAACGCATCAATTCTGCCCTATTTTGAATCAGCGTTACATATCCTTGTTCTCCCAAAACTGAGGATCAGTATTATTACAAAACCATAGGTTTAAATAAGTTTTTCACAAGGCAAAACACCCTTGTGAATAATAGTAAACAGTTTACACAATCTGGGAATAATCCCCAAAATCCCTTAAACTAAGTGACTAAGAATGCAAGTAAAATCTGTAGACCATCCCCTAACTTCCCATAGTATCTATTACAAATCCAAATTTCCCTGCAATAGATACCAGAATTAAGTTAGAAGATTGTTTTACTCAAAAATAATAACAAAGTTAACTCTATAGACCCAGCTATAGAATCATTTGATTCTGTAGCTGGTCTAGAATAGTAAAATGACCAGATATAAATCAAAGCAAATCGCACCTAATCATTTAGCAATAATCAACACATTACTAATGATTAGATCAAATAAAACCAAATCAAAACATAATCGGAATAGAATAGAGATACAATCGACACAAGATAAGAATACCCTGTTTCTCCAATTACTTATAAAATCGAATCAAATCATAACAGGAATGTCCCAGGAATGCCATCAAATAACGAACCAAATCGTGTGGGATAATGAGCATGAGATTCAAATTATTATAGACATAGAAAACACTAACGATTTCACACATCACCATATCTATATAATCCAATCACAATTGTCATTCGTTATGTTTCAAATAATACAGAAGTAAACTCATAACTGTAATTGCCTGATTAAAATCGCAACAGCAGATCGATATCATCCTATTAAAAACACGNAAGATGATATACAAAACTTAGAACAAAGTGTCAATGTATTGAGAAGCAAAAGCTATAACAACGCATCAATTCTGCTCCAGTTTGAATCAGCGTTACATATCCTTGTTCTCCCCAAATGAGGATGAGTATTATTACAAAACCATAGGTTTAAATAAGTTTTTCACAAGGTAAAACACCCTTGTGAATAATAGTAAACAGTTTACACAATCTGGGAATAATCCCAAAATCCCTTAAACTAAGTGACTAAAAATGCAAGTAAAATMTGTAGACSATCCCCTAACTTYCCATAGTATCCATTGCAAATCCRAATTGCCCTGCAATAGACACCAGAATTAAGTTAGAAGATTGTTTTAMTCAAAAATAATAACAAAGTTAACTCTATAGACCCAGCTACAGAATCGTTTGATTCTGTAGCTGGTCTAGAATAGTAAAATGACCAGATATAAATCAAAGCAAATCGCACCTAATCATTTAGCAATAATCAACACATTACTAATTATTAGATCAAATAAAACCGAATCAAAACATAATCGGAATAGAATAGAGATACAATCGACACAAGATAAGAATACCCTGTTTCTCCAATTACTTATAAAATCGAATCAAATCGTAACAGGAATGTCCCAGGAATGCCATCAATGAAAAACCAAATCGTGTGGGATAATGAGCATGAGATTCAAATTATTACAAACATAGAAAACATTAACGATTTCAGACATCACCGTATCTACAGAATCCAATCACAATTGTCATTCGTTATGTTTCAAATAATACAGAAGTAAACTCATAACTGTAATTGCCTGATTAAAATCGCAACAACGGATCGATATCATCCTATTAAAAACACGATGCATGAATTGTTCCCAACGTAATCGGATCATTTCCATAAGTATCGATTCAACAGTCATCACGTTAGATCACAAGGTTTTGACAGAGTCATCAAACGAGACATATAATCATAGAAACAAATCAAAAGATTCGATCCAATTAATCTATTCCTGTAATCGAATTAAACACTTGTTATCATCGGAATACAACTCACATCGTATCAAATGTTATCCATTCGAATTTTGATCATGAAACAAATAACATACGAATCGGTCTCAATATAGAAATTATAACTAACACAGTCAACCAATTGGCTCATCGTATCGAACAGAGATATCATTTGTGTTTCAAAAATAGGAAAGATATCAAATAGCAACATTTTCAAATCAAATTATGGTCAATCCAACCAAATCTAACCACAACCATTTGGAAATATAAAATCAAAACTTATGCATAACAGAGCAAATCGACCATATAACAGAGCTCATGAAAATGCTGTATAAAAGAGGGAACATTATACCATTACGGTTGCTGGAGCTATGTCAGTTTCGAATTTACAATTGCAGTGGTAGACTCAACGTTTTTGAATAGTCCGTTGATTTTTATCATTAGGTTGTCCCTTAACATTTCGACCAGTGAGCTTGGCCACTTGGTCCTCCAAATCGTGGATTTTGGATTGTAGTTTTGGAATGTCCAAATAATATCTCTCTAACCACAGTCCGCACTGGTCACAGGGTGCAGAAACCTTTTGAGTAGAAGGAGGGTTTGATGATTCCCCCAGGGTTTCGAGAGGAGGCTTGATACCGGGATAGTCAGGTTTGTTCCGAAGGCAAGGAGGCAAGTTATCAACGAAGTCGTATGGAGGTTCGTCACCACAGAAGCCTTCTTCAGCGAGAAAACGCTCAATGCTCGAATCGGAGTCCACGCTGACCACGATGGGCTCTGTTTCGGCAGGAGGCTTAGCCCTATTTCTCTCCATGCGAGAGATCATCCTTGAATTTTTCTTGTTTTTAGCAGTAGTCTTTGCCCTAGCCTTTGTGGTTATGGGCTTAGCCACTTTAGTTACAGCCATAGGCGAATTCACAGGTGGGTCGGGCTCGGGTTTAGGTAGTAAAACACTGTAGGGTACAGGGGTAGATTNCAATTAATCTATTCCTGTAATTGAATTAAACACTTGTTATCATCGGAATACAACTCACATCGTATCAAATGTTATCCATTCGAATTTTGATCATGAAACAAATAACATACGAATCAGTCTCAATAAAGAAATTATAATTAACACAGTCAACCAATTGGCTCATCGTATCGAACAGAGATATCATTTGTGTTTCAAAAATAGGAAAGATATCAAATAACAACATTTTCAAATCAAATAATGTTCAATCCAACCAAATCTAACCACAACCATTCGGAAATATAAAATCAAAACTTATGCAGAACAGAGCAAATCGACCATATAACAGAGCTCATGAAAACGCTGTATAAAAGAGGGAAGATTATACCATTACGATTGCTGGAGCTATGTCAGTTTCGAATTTACAATTGCAGTGGCAGACTCAACGTTTTTGAATAAGATTGATCCCGTAGTCCGTTGATTTTTATCATTAGGCTGTCCCTTAACATTTCGACCAGTGAGCTTGGCCACTTGGTCTTCCAAATCGTGGATTTTGGATTGTAGTTTTGGAACGTCCAAATAATATCTCTCTAACCACAGTCCGCACTGGTCACAGGGTGCAACAACCTTTTGAGCAGAAGGAGGGTTTGATGATTCCCCCAGGGTTTCGAGAGGATGATTGATGTCGAGATAGTCAGGGTTGTTCTGAAGGAAAGGAGGCAAGTTATCAACGAAGTCGTATGGAGGTTCATCACCACAGAATCCTTCTTCAGCGAGAAAATGCTCAATGCTCGAATCGGAGTCCACGCTGACCACGATGGGCTCTGTTTCGGTAGGAGGCTTAGCCCTGTTTCTCTCCATGCGAAAGATCATCCTTGAATTTTTATTGTTTCTAGCAGAAGTCTTCGCCCTAGCCTTTGTGGTTATGAGCTTAGCCACTTTAGTTACAGCCATAGGCGAATTCACAGGCGGGTCGGGCTTGGGTTTAGGTAGTAAAAAACTGTAGGGTACAGGGGTAGATTTACTCTCAGATATCACAGGCTTATCGACTTGAGGAGGGTTGGATTCCTCAAAACCATTACGGTTGAGGAATTCGTGCCAGGAATCAAGACGTAAACCCAGTTCATAAACAACCAGCATTTTAATCAACCCAACATGGAATAGGCTAGTATCAGCCTGATTCTGCTTATATTTCTTAGCCATTTTAAATAAGCTTCGGTGCAGATAATGCGGCATGCTCAGCTCAAAACCCATAAACACCATTAATAAAYGTAGATGAAAYAGAAAAACAAATCCATACCTGCCTTCACAGGTGATGAATTGCTTGAGAATCATCAGAAGATCATACCAGCGGGGCTTCAACATCTTCGCAGGTAAACCTCTGTTGCACGACCTCACTGTCCGAGACCGAAACAACAATGTCCACGGGACATCATTCACCTTATAGATTTTAGACCATTTTTGTCCTTTAACAGGGAGGCTAGTCGCCAGGATGAGAGATTGTTTGGTGACTTCGAGTTGGACATCTCCAACCTTGGCTCGAAAGCCATCAAATGACAGTGCGAATTGCCGAGCAACAGGGATACTAAAACCATCGAACTTCCTTATAAACGAAAGCCACNCAAAATAATATCCCATATCTCTTACATGAGGGGGCTCTTTGAGCTCTTCCCTCCATCCTCACCTACCTATTCAATCTACATTGAATTACCAATAAATGGTTGTCTACTCCGAATCAGAGCTATATTGTATCCTTACAACCATTAAAGGCTATCTACAGCTATGTCTGCACAAAGGCACAACTTCATGGCTTAACAACCTTACATGCATTTAATTACATTTACATTAAAATTTTAAAATGTGAGAGGGTTGGTGCCTCATCTCCTCATTGAATGCATGCGTTGATGTGGGTTGGCTGGATGGTGCATGGTTGGCATGGAGATATGATACTGCATCACTCCTCATCTTGGAGTTTCTGAGTGCAAGGAATCCACATAGTCCACAAGGTGTGCGTTGACAGAGGTGAGACAACCTCAAGAAAGTTCAAAAGGGATAGCATTGAACCTTCATCAGCAGAGGTGCAAGGAGTGCGCAGGAAGGAACTCTGTCTCGAGTTTAGAGAAGGAAAAAATATTAAAGGGTCTATAGAGCTCTGCCAGGAGGGCATTGAGAGAGTGCATAGAGTGCACCAGAGAACTCTTTCAAGTTCTTAGAAGAAGGAGAAGTGTTATAGGAAAGATGCTCATAGAGTTGTAGAATACTTTGTTGGCTCAGCAAGGAGCACTTGAGTAGGAGGCTTCCAAGAGGGCACCAAGTTTCCCTTTAAAGGAAAAGATGAGGGTCGAGACCCTTAGAAATTGAGAAAGTTTCATAAGCTCAGATGGAACAACGTTCCTAGAACATAGGAGAGAACCAAGGTTACAAGCTTCGTAACAGAGGCGAAGTTCGAGGCCTTTTGGAGAAGGGAATCTTCCAAGTGAAATGAGGAAGGGCATGCTCAAGGTAGAGAACAACTATCGTTATATCAACTGGAGGGGCGAGATCTGGGTCATTGAAGTCTACATCTAGATGCACGCAGAAAAGTGCACAAGGAAAAGAAATAGGTCTGGGCCGTCAGATGTAGTGCAGAAGGACCGATAGCGATCAGATCTGGAGGAAGGCACAGAGAGTTTAACCTCTGGGAGGTCATGCAGGAGAAGAGATGAAATGGATGGTGGATATTCTTCGTGGAGACGTGTGAAATCTCGTGAGCAGTTGGATCTTGCAGAGCACCGAGGGGATTAAGCAAGTGTTATCCAACACTCTTAACCCTAGGAGGATGTTGACGGGCGAAATTGACCCTCCGTCAATTGGGAGAGTGGAACCGGTTCGGGGTTGTCTAAATAACCCAAGTCGTTTGGTATGGACCACCCTGACGAGTTTAACGGCTCCGTTGGCCACTCTAAGGTCTCGTAAGGAAAGCAAAGAGAAAAGTTGATCTAAGTTAAGTGATCTAAACTAAGGAAACTAGAAACTAATAAAACACACTAAAACAAACTAACTAACTAAATAAAAGAAATCAAACTAAATTAGAGGAAACTAGAAACTAATAAAACAAACTTAACTTAATTATACTAATCTAACTATGAAYTACTAAMTGTTATATATTTACAAGACACTAACTATGATTATAATAACTTAAATCAACTACTTAATTGTCAGCCAGGTTATTCTCAATTCACAAATATACACTATAGACAAACTACAGATTTGATTAAAACCTGCAAAACTCATGTGTTCGCTGCCCTAAGATAGCCAAGAATCTCTTTTTTATCTTTTATGTTTTATGAAAAGGAAATAAAAGCTACTGAAATTAAATAATCTAATCTATCTTATTGATATTAAACGATTTAATATAAATCTATTTAAACTAACTTTTATATTAAACTACTTAACATAAACAGTATACAACTAACTAATTGACCTGGATACGCTCCAAGTCTGCCCTGTGTATGATTGCTTCGTAAGCTGGTTGGAGGAAGAAATTCACACCATTAAGCCCTTAAGCTTCTCGCAAAGGATCAGCTATTATGCTTCCTGAAGTAAGTTATAGGACAAACAAGACATAAAAGAAATCATAACAGTTATCAGATTATGAATTCATACAAGAGGGAAACCTACTATGCAGCAAATTCATATATGATAA
>JZKD02S0031168.1:0-17667 GCA_000966675.3 Picea glauca
AAACCTCTTAAGAGAGAGGTAATGTAGGGGGTCACTCTTTTGAAAGTACTCCAAATAGAGTTATTTAAGAGACTCATCCATGAGCCCAAGTAGGCCAAGTGTTGTAACCATGCTTTGATACCATTTTCTAACACACCCACGACGACAAATAAAAAAAAATTCCTTTCTGAAGGGACAGAACCCCCGAATTCCTACGGGGCCCTAGTGCAAGCGAGCTCTTCCCTTATCCTCCTCCATGTGACCGCTACCCGCGACCATAGGCTTAACCTAAATCATGTTTTGCAACTTTGGAAATTCCGATGCAAGGTGCCCCAACACCTCCAAATTTTGAGTTCCGAAAGGGATTAACAACCATTATCTCCTTCCTTTGGCCTCCATCCATGTGACCATTTACTATGACCCGGAGCCTAACTCCAAGGCACGTCGGAACTTCAGATGTCACGAGTTCACAGAACTCTTACCTCGATTTCCCAAGTTGCGAAATCTCGACAAGGTTAGATTTATGGTTCAACTTCATCCTTCGATCAACGGTTGTGATCGTTTCCCCCTCTTTCTTTTTCTTTGGAAACCTTCGCATAGGACCATATGCGATGACTGAATACCCAGACTATAGGTGGCTAGTATGGCACTTCGGAACCTCGAAAATTGGGGTTCTTACTCACATGATCCATTCTTCCTGGTATACTAAACCCCAAAGAAAAGGATCTGGTGCCCCGTGTGTCCTGTCACCAATGGATAGAATGAACTTCGACACTTCGGCCTTCAAGAGTTTCTACAACTCTTTCCTTTGAAATCACCGACGTGCGAATCAACGAAATGTTGATATTTCACCACGTGTCCCTTCCAATGGATGGCTCAGGTCATATCACGATTTCACGTATCATGAGTTCCTAGAGCTCTACCCTTTCACTTCTATGATGTGCAAGTCAGCGAAATGTTGATCGCTCGCCACATGTCCTTCACAACACCAACGGCTAGGATCAACTCCCCTCTTTCCCTTGCAACACTTCTGAAGTTCAAATCCTCGAACTCTCGAATCCCTTGACATCTGTCTACCTTGAAAATGGACGGTCTCGATGATATCAAAACTTCAAGACTTAGCAAGGTCCATTCTCTTGCATACATTCGAAGGGCTTAAACCCCATGCACCTTTCCTAGACCCAATGGTTGTTGGTCCTCACAATTTGATCTGACGACCCAGATCTGATCTCCTCCTGTGCTTTGACTTTCTCAAATCTCTAAGTGCGAAAGGTTATGACATTTGATCCTTCGACGAACCCTAGACTTTGGGTTTCGTCTGAGTTTCTTAAAACACTATCTCTCCTGAGCTTTTGGACTTAGAATAAGTCCACTCTGAATCACTCCTTGTACTAAACCACTCGTGTCAGATCGACAATCAAGGAGGGCCCTGATAGATCCTTAGATCTATGGACATATTTCATAATTGCTTGCGAAGACTGAAGGAGTCGAGGTGTTAACACCTGCGCTCCCTCTTCAAATCTAATGGTCATGATAAGCCTCAGACCCTTCCGAAAGGATCTCATTCACTCGTCTTCCAAATGAATGGGTATTCTCTTTTGATATTTGAAACTCGTTATCCTTCTTAAACTTAGGCAATGAAATTCAACCCCTTAGGGCTTTGAGCTCCCAAGGTTTCTAAACCTTCGAAATTAACTCCTTCTTGCACAAGATTCCTAGACCCCAGTCACATGAGCCTTCAGATGATTCTTGGGTAATTATCCCTACTCTTATTCAAGCTTCTGGATACGGCTCGGGTATGGTTCAAAGTCCCTTAGACTAGTAGCCTGAATGAAGTGCCTTCCTAATTTTGCGAGCTATGAACTCTAGGATAGGCGTAAGGTAAACTCATGAGTTTACTGTAAGGGTAGCCATTTCAAGAAACCCACTCTAACTCTGGGATGTAATTTAATTCCCTGGGAAAGGTGCCTTCGAGAAATTAAACTAGAACATAATGAGACTCAAGTAGATGGGACAATTCTTAAGGGAACAAACTCTTATTATGGACTTATTCATTTTGTACATAAACCGATTATGGACATATAAGTATAAACATGCATCCATTATTTCCAATCCAAAACACAAGGCAATCACTTCTATATAGAAACCATTTATGAACGTATAAACATGAGCATGCATCCATGTTTTTCAATTCAAAATACAAGGCATAAAACACTTATCAGAACCACAAGGTGTGATGCGACTGCTGAGAGGGGTGCTCATTTCTACCCAACCATAGGCTCAGTCACTCCCAATGGATTTATCATTGGCCAACCCCGACCTTAGGCCACAATGCTTTGAGATTCAATTTCTTACTTCCATATCAATAGAAGTTAGGGACGAAGGTTACTCTCCTTCTCCCTATACAGGAATAGACGAGGACAAAGGTTACTCTCCTTCTCCCTATACAGGAATAGATGAGGACGAAGGTTACTCTCCCTCTCCTGACTCAATCTCCATTCTCTATGATCAAAACTCACTTTTTACTTTTGATCCTTCCTCGGACCCAAGAGTTTCTTCTCTCGTATCTTCCTTCTTCGTCGACCACCCCCCTGTCCACCACACTTCCCTTCTTTCCTTCCTCGGAACGGTTGCATGTGGCTCGAATCCCCCCGTCCATGGTCAGGTCCGAAATCCATACCGATGGTAAGTTTTCCCCATCCCTCATTAACTCTTGAGGAGGCCCTTCCCACCTACCAGCCTAACTGAAATTCAATCCTAGTCAGAGGGTTGTTCTGATATGAGCAACATTAAATCCAGCATGGTACTGGTTTGGTGGAGGTTATCACAACCATCCCGGGTCCCCTCCACCACCTTTTCATTAGAAATTGTAGTTTCTCTTTCTTAGCACGCCCCCTCTCTCAGCAGTCATGCAACATGTTTCTATTATCTATTAAAATAACAAGATTTACATTCATTGATCTTTATACAAAGGTCCACCAAATTAAACACTCACACTTTGAGTTTCCCATAGTTCTTGGCCAATAAAGTTATATTCAATAAAGTTTCTGGAAGTTTGAGGATTTGAACTTCGGAAGTGTTGCAAGGGAAAGAGGGGAGTTGATCCTAGACGTTGGTGCTGGGAAGGATGCATGGCGAGAAATCAATGTTTTACTAACTTGCACATCAGAGAAGTCAAAGGGTAGAGCTCTAGGAACTCGTGATATGAGAAATCATGATATGACCTGAGTCTTCCATCGGAAGGGACACACAGAGAAATATCAACATTTCATCGATTTGCACGTCAGGGATTTCGAAGGCAAGAGTCGTAGAAACTCTCGAAGGCTAGATTGTCGAAGTTCATCCTAGCCGTTGGCGATAGGAAACACAGGGCACCAGATCCTTCGCTCCGAGGTTTAGTATACTAGGGAAAATGGATCGTGTGAGTAAGAACCTCGAATGTCGAGGTTCCTAAGTGCCATACTAGCCACCTGTAGTCTAGGTATTCGGTCATCACATATGGTCCTATGCGAACATCGCCGAAGAAAAAAAGAGGGAGGGGGGAACAATCACAGTCGTTGATTAAAGGAGGAAGTTGAACCGTAAATCTAACCTTGTCGAGATTTCACCACTCGGGAAATCATAGGTAAGAGTTCTGCGAACTCACGAAATGCGAAGTTTCGACGTCCCTTGGAGTTAGGATCCAGGTCATATTAAATGGTCACATGGACGGAGGTCAAAGGAAGGAGCTAACAGATGTTAAGCCCTTTCAAAACTCAGGAGTTGGAGGTGTTGGGGCGCCTTGCATCAGAAGTTCCAAAGTCGTGAAACATGATGCACCATTTAGGTTAAGCCTATGGTCACGGGTAGTGGTCAAATGGAGGAGGATAAGGGAAGAGCTCACCTGCGCTAGGCCCCTATAGGAATTTGGGGGTTTTGTCCCTTGAGAAAGGAGAAATTTTTTATTTGTCATCATGGGTGTGTTACAAAATGGTATCAAAGCATGGTTACAACACTTGGTCTTCTTGGGCTCATGGATGACTCTCTTAAATAACTCTATTTGGAGTACTTTCAAAAGATTGACCCCCTACCTTACCTCTCTCTTAAGAGGTTTGATTTTAAAATGTTATTAAGGAAAGGAATGAAAACCTTCTACTGTGTGTGTACATTAAGAAATTAAACCATGTATTGTTCATGAACTAATAGACTGTTAGCTAACTATAAGTGTTTTTGGCAACACTTGAACAGTCAGTGAATCAGAAGAATACCCCAATACTAAAGGATGATGACATGTCATGAAGTGGGGGATGGCTCCCACAATAGAGACAAGGAATCTGATGAAAGGAGGGTGGTGAAAACCCCTCCAGATCTGGCTGAAACTGTAAGAAGCCTCAGGGCCGAGCTATAGAGTTTCAAGGCTGACAACAAGAGATTGATAAAGGAGCAAGAGAAGCAAACAAAAATTAACGTAGTCTTTCTACAGAGCTTATCCAACATACAAAGGCAATTGCAGCACGAACCCGCAACTAGTCATGCAGACTGATGACACAAGAAGAGAGGTCAAATTCCACCTGAGACCCGAAAACATGACTCCATAAGTGAGCCCACTGGGAGAAGTACTGCAAAGAAGTTCCAACCTGGAGGCAAGAGACACTCATCGGGATATTCCTCTGGAAAGGAAGCTGATAACTCTGAAGGGTCTTCTAGTAGCAGGGCCAACTCGCATTCTCAGAAGAAAGTAAAGAAACAAAAGCGTTCCAAAACCTATGGTCTTGAAGAGTTCAAGAAATCCAAACCACCCTCTTTAGACGGAGAGATAAAGAAAGGAGAAGAGGCGGAAGCTTGTCTGCTTGATTTAAAGAAGTATTTCAAATTCCATGACTACTCCGATAACTTGAAGGCTTGAATAGCCATCTCAAGCTAAATGGAAAGGCTTCCATATGGTGGGAAGACCTTAGGAATGTGAAAGGAGTCCATGAGAAGGACTTGTCATGGAAACAGTTTGAGAAATAATTCAAGAAGCAGTATCTGTCAGAAAAATACATGGATGGGAAAACTAAGGAATTCTATGAACTCCGACTGGGGCAGCTCACCATAGACGAATTTGTCAATAAATTCCTTGAACTACTGAGGTATGTACCCTACATAAAATATGAAAAAGAGAAAATGCAACAGTTCGTTAGTGGGTTACCTCAGAACTACCGACATAGGATTCAGTTCGATGAACCAAGGACCTTAGAAGAAGCTATCTGGAAGGCGAGGTATTGTTATGAACAATTTGGGAGCAAGACAAGACCCCACGAGGACTAGAAGAAAAATAATAGTTCGGGATTCCATAAGAAAAGGTTTAACTCTTCAAGATTTAAGAACTATGGAAAGGATTCTAGGGGGAGCCTTCCTGCTAGAAGTGTATATCAGCAAAATTTCCCCTCTCAAAGTGGAAATAAACCTTTTCAAACAACCCCCATAAAGACCGATAACCTAAAGAAGGAACCCCTAAAATGATAGGGCTGTGGAGAAAATCATAGATTGAGGGATTGCCCACAAAGACAACAAAACAATAAGGGGCTCTACAATATCCAAGAAGCTACCACCATCAATGATGTGGCTAGGAGCATGCCACGAATTTATGCAGCCCTAGACAATAATCAAGTTGACCACCAAGCCTCAGTAGTGGAGCTGGAAGGTATGACCGCCAACCATCCAATTTCTATTTTAATTGACCCAGGTTCTAATTTGAGTTATGTATCCCTTCAGATTATCGATAAGTGTAAAGTGAAACCAATTATACATGTTAAACCATGGTTGGTACAACTAGCCACTGGGACCAAAAGAAAGGTGGAAGAGGCTATACCAGCCTGCCAATTCATCATAGGTGGATTGCCCACCCGAGCGACCCTTAACATACTTCCCTTTGGATCTTGTGACTTGTTGATTGGTATGGACTGGTTGGATGCTCATAAAACTAAAGTGGATTGTTATCATAAAACTTTAGAATGTGTAAATGAAGAAGGGAGAAAGATGACCCTCCAAGGGATTCAGAAGCCTGTCTCAGTGAGACAAATATTGACCCTTCAAATGAAGAAGTATNAGGATTGAGTTCGATGAACCAAGGACCTTAGAAGAAGCTATCCAGAAGGTGAGGTATTGTTATGAACAGTTTGGGAGCAAGACAAGACCCCACGAGGACTAGAAGAAAAATAATAGTTCGGGATTCCAGAAGAAAAGGTTTAACTCTTCAAGATTTAAGAACTATGGAAAGGATTCTAGGGGGAGCCTTCCTGCTAGAAGTGTATATCAGAAAAATTTCCCCTCTCAAAGTGGAAATAAAACTTTTCAGACAACCCCCATAAAGACCGATAACCTAAAGAAGGAACCCTTAAAATGATGGGGTTGTGGAGAAAATCATAGATTGAGGGATTGCCCACAAAGACAACAAAACAATAAGGGGATCTACAATATCCAAGAAGCTACCACCGTCAATGATATGGCTATGATCATGCCATGAATTTATGTAGCCCTAGACAATAATCAAGTCGACCACCAAGCTTCAATAGTGGAGCTAGAAGGTATGATCTCCAACCATTCAATTTCTATTTTAATTGACCCAGGTTCTAATTTAAGTTATGTAGCCCTTCAAATTATCGATAAGTGTAAAGTGAAACAAATTATACATGTTAAACCATCGTTGGTAAAACTAGCCACTGAGACCAAAAGAAAGGTGGAAGAGACTATACCAGCCTGCCAATTCATCATAGGTGGATTGCCCACCCGAGCGACCCTTAACATACTTCCCTTGGGATCTTATGACTTGTTGATTGGTATGGACTGGTTGGATGCTCATAAAGCTAAAGTGGATTGTTATCATAAAACTTTAGAATGTGTAAATGAAGAAGGGAGAAAGATGACTCTCCAAGGGATTCAGAAGCCTGTCTCAGTGAGACAAATATAGACCCTTCAAATGAAGAAGTATTGTAGAAAAAGGCGTTCCTTATATGAAATACAAGTGTTGGAATCCATTGAAAATGACAAACAAAACCTAGAGGAGCACCCCATATAAAGAGAATACAAGGACGTATTCCTAGAAGAAGTATCAGGTCTACCTCCAAGAAGGGATATTGACTTCTCAATAGAACTTACACCGGGAGCAGTACCAACATCTAGAATGCCATACAGAATGAGCACGCCAGATCTTGTTGAGCTCAAGCTACAACTAAAGGAGATGATGGAAAAAGGCTACATCCGACCCAGTGTATCTCCGTGGGGAGCACCCATCCTATTTGTGAAAATGAAAGATGGCACACTTCGATTGTGCATAGATTATAGAAAACTCAATCAGGAAACCATAAAGAACAAGTACCCCTTACCAAGAATCGATGACTTATTCGACCAATTGGGCAGTGCATCCATCTTTACAAATATCGACCTAAGATCAAACTACCATCAAGTTTAGATTAAGGATGAAGACATCCACAAAACAACCTTTAGGACGAGGTGTGATCACTATGAATTTGTGGTGGTGCCATTTGGGTTAACCAATGCCCCCGCCACTTTTATGTGCTTAATGAATAATGTACTCAACAAATTTATAGACAAATTTGTATTGGTTTTCATTGATGATATCCTAATCTACTCCAAGAACAGGGAGGAGCACGAAGAACATCTTAGACTCGTACTTCAAGTACTAAGGGATCATCATCTCTATGCTAAGTTTAGCAAGTGTGATTTATTTCAAAAGCAAGTCCACTACTTAGGCCACGTCATATCTAAGGAAGGGGTGGTAGTAGACCATGACAAGATCAGATCCATTATGGAATGGCCTACCTTGAAAGATGTATCTGCTATTAGTTCCTTCATGCGCTTAGCAGGATACTGTAGAAGATTCATAAAAGGGTTTTCCAAGATTGGCTGTCCAATCACTACCCTTCAGAAAAAGGGGATTAAATTCGTTTGGACGTCAAAATGCGAAGAAATATTTCAGGAACTAAAATACCTCCTGACCCATGCACCCATGCTAAAGATTGCAGACCCGGATGATGATTTCCTTATGTGTACAGATGCCTGTAAGAAAGGACTCAGAGGAGTCCTTATGACACAAGGACATTTAATATGCTATACATTCCAGAAATTAAATGAGCATGAGATCAATTATGTGACCCGTGACCTAGAGTTGGCTTCCATAGTACACGGTTTAAAAATGTGGAGACACTACCTACTGGGTAGAATATTTGTGCTTATGACAGGTCATTGTGGATTGAGACACCTATTTTATCAACCAAAACTTAATACCAAGAAAGCGAGGTGGATGGATCTCCTAAGTGAATTCAATTTCAAAATCAAACATATAAAAGGAAAGGAAAGCAGGGTGGCCAATGCCCTTAGCAGAAGTATAAAAACGATTCGTCTAGCAGAAGTGATCACCTGCAAAACGGATGTTAGGGAGAGAATAAAAAATGCACAAGAGACAAATGCATTCTTTAAGACCATGAATTCATACCTAAGGCAAGAGCTTACATGGCTGGAGTACAAAGGTTACCAAATGCTGGAGGAAGGGCTATTGAATTACAGAAACAGATTGTATATTTCGAACTGTGATGACTTGAAGAGGTTCATAATGGATGAACTGCATAAGAGACCATATACTGGTCACCGGGGATATTTAAAGATGATCACGGCCACTAGGAAAAAATTCTATTGGCATGGGTTAAAGAAAGACATAGCTAATTATGTAGATAAGTTCCTAGAATGCCAGCAAGTTAAGGTAGAGCACCAACATCCAAAATGATTATTACAACCCCTACTGATTCCAGAATGGAAATGGGAAACCATCTCCATGGATTTCATCACCGGATTACCAAAGTCGGCCAAGCAAAATGATGCCATCATGGTCGTGGTGGAAAAACTAAGTAAGTCTACCCCTTTCATCCCTATCAAGTCAACTTCCAAGGAAATAGATATTGCCAAAATATTCATGAAGGAGATATTTAGACTGCATGGCATGCCCAAGGAAATTGTATTTGACAGAGATACTAGATTTACTTCAAACTTTTGGAAATCCCTAATGGTCAGTTTCGAGACTAAATTGTTTTTCAGCACAACCTATCACCCTCAAACTGATGGACAAATAGAAAGAGTAAACCAAATAGTAGAGGACATGCTAAGAATGCATGTAATGCATCAGCCTAAGAAGTGGGTAGACTACCTACCCTTGGTAGAGTTTTCCTACAACAATGGTTATTGAGAATCCTTAAAGATGAGCCCTTTTGAAGCCCTCTATGGTAGACAGTGCAAGATCCAAATCCACTAGAGTAATCCAGTGGACAAAATTACAATCAGACATGACATGCTGAAAGAAATGGAACAACAAGTAGTCCTGATAAGGAAAAATCTGAAAATTGCTCAGGACCGACAGAAATGTTACACTGACAGAAAGAGAACTCCCAGAGAGTTCAAAGTTGGAGACCATGTCTATCTCAAATTTAGACCCAAGAAGAGTTCCCTGAGTATGGGAGTCTATGCCAAGTTGGCACCTCGGTATTGTGGACCCTATGAAGTCCTAGATAGAGTGGGACCTGTAGCCTATAGGCTAGCACTTCCTGCCACTGTAAAGGCACATAATGTTTTTCATGTTTCATTATTGAAGAAATATGTACATGATGCTAATCATATAATTGACTGGTCTGTGATCCAGGTGGAACCAGAGGGATAATTCCTGCCAAAATCCCAATGCATATTAGACAGGAAGGAAACATCACTCAGGAATCGAACCGTTGCACGAGTCAAGGTGCAATGGAAACACTTTGGCCCAATTGAGGCTACATGGGAAATGGAAGATGCCATGAGGCAGGCATTTACGATTTTGTTTACTCCTATACATACATATCATATTGGTAGATAGAACATCGAGGAAAATGATTCCTTTAAGGGGGAGGGAATTGTAACACCCTGTTTCCCCCCCTAGTCTGTAAATATAACTTTATTGTCCAGCAACTATGGCAAACTCAAAGTGTGAGTGTTTAATTTTGTGGACCTTTGTATAGAGGTCGATGAATGTAAATCCTGTTATTTTAATAGATAATAGAAACATGTTGCATGACTTCTAAGAGAGGGGACATGGTAAGAAAGAGAGACCACGATTGTTAATGAAAAGGTGGTGGAGGGGACCCAGAATGGTTGCAATAACTTCCACCAAACCAGTACCATGCTAGAGTTAGTGTTGCTCAAATCAGAACAACCCTCTGACCAAGAATGAATTCCTGTCAGGCTGGTAGGTGGGAAGGGCCTCCTCAAGAGTTAATGAGGGATGGGGAAAACTTCCCATCAGTATGGCTTCTGGACCTGACCAAAGATGAGGGGGATTTGAGCCACACACAACCGTGATGAGGAAGGCAAGAAGGGAAGCATGGTGGATGGGGGGGTGGTCGATGGAGAAGGCAGAGACGAGAGTGGAAACTCTCAAGTCTGAGGAAGGATCAAAAGAAAAAAGTGAGTTATGATCATAGAGAATGGAGACTGAGTTAGGAGAGGAAGAGTAACCTTCATCCTCATCTATTCTTGTATAGGGAGAAGGAGAGTAACCTTCGTCCCTAACTTTCATTGAGCTGGAAGTAATAAATTTAATCTCAAAGCATCGTGGCCTAAGCTCGGGGGTGGCCAGTGATAAATCCATTGGGAGTGACTAAGCCCATGGTTGGGTGGAAACAAGAACCCCTCTCAACAATTGCATCACACCTTGTGGTTCTAATAAGCGTTTTATGCCTTGTATTTTGAATTGAAAATCATGGATGCAGGCTCATGTTTATACGCTCATAAATGGTTTTTGTATAGAAGTGATTACCTTGTGTTTTGGATTGGAAGTAATGGATGCATGTTTATACTTATATGTCCATAATCGGTTTATGTACATAATGAATAAGTCCAAAATACGAGTCTGTTCCCTTAAGAATTGTCCCATCTACTTAAGTCTCATTATGTTCTGGTTTAATTTTAATTTCTCGAAGGAACCTTTCCCGAGGAATTACCTCACATCCTAGAGTCGGAGTGAGTTCCTTGAAATGGATACCATTATAGTAAACTCATGAGTTTACCTTACCCCTTTCCCAAAGTTCATAGCTCGGTGAATTAGGAAGGCACTTCATTTAGGCTAGTAGTTTAAGGGACTTTGAACTGTACCTGAGTCATATCCAGAAGCTCGACTGAGATTAGGGATAATTACCCAAGAATCATCTAAAGGTGCATGTGACCAGGGTCTAGGAATCCTGTGAAAGAAGAAGTTAATTTCGAAGGTTTCACAACCTTGGGAGCTCAAAGCCACGAGGGGTTGAATTTCGTTGCCTAAGTTTAAGAAGGATAATGAGTTTCAAATATCGAAAGGGAATGCCCATTCGTTTGGAAGATGAGTAGACGAAATCCTTTCAGAAGGGTCCGAGGCTTGTCATGACCATTAGATTTGAAGACGGAGCACAGGTGTTAACTCTTCGACTCCTTTATTCTTCACAAGCAGCGATGAAATTTGTCTGTAGATCCAAGGATCTATCAGGACCCTCCTTGACCGTCGATCTGACATGAGTGGGTTAGTACAAGGAGTGAGCTGGAGTGGACTTATTACAAGTTTAGAAGCTCAAGAGAGATAGAGTTTTTAGAAACTCAGATGAGACCTGAAGTCTAGGGTTCGTCGAAGGATCAAAGGTCGTAACCTTTGGCACTTAGATATTTGAGAAAGCCAAAGTGCAGGAGGAGATCATATTTGGGCCATCAGATTGGAGTGTGAGGACCAACAGTTGTTGGGTTCAGGAAAGGTGCACAAGGTTTAAGCCTTTTGAAAGTATGCAAGAGAATGGACCTTGCCAAGTCTTGAAGTTTTGATATCATCGGCACCGTTCATTGTCAGGGTAGACAGATGGCAACGAAACNAGGATTGAGTTCGATGAACCAAGGACCTTAGAAGAAGCTATCCAGAAGGTGAGGTATTGTTATGAACAGTTTGGGAGCAAGACAAGACCCCACGAGGACTAGAAGAAAAATAATAGTTCGGGATTCCAGAAGAAAAGGTTTAACTCTTCAAGATTTAAGAACTATGGAAAGGATTCTAGGGGGAGCCTTCCTGCTAGAAGTGTATATCAGAAAAATTTCCCCTCTCAAAGTGGAAATAAAACTTTTCAGACAACCCCCATAAAGACCGATAACCTAAAGAAGGAACCCTTAAAATGATGGGGTTGTGGAGAAAATCATAGATTGAGGGATTGCCCACAAAGACAACAAAACAATAAGGGGATCTACAATATCCAAGAAGCTACCACCGTCAATGATATGGCTATGATCATGCCATGAATTTATGTAGCCCTAGACAATAATCAAGTCGACCACCAAGCTTCAATAGTGGAGCTAGAAGGTATGATCTCCAACCATTCAATTTCTATTTTAATTGACCCAGGTTCTAATTTAAGTTATGTAGCCCTTCAAATTATCGATAAGTGTAAAGTGAAACAAATTATACATGTTAAACCATCGTTGGTAAAACTAGCCACTGAGACCAAAAGAAAGGTGGAAGAGACTATACCAGCCTGCCAATTCATCATAGGTGGATTGCCCACCCGAGCGACCCTTAACATACTTCCCTTGGGATCTTATGACTTGTTGATTGGTATGGACTGGTTGGATGCTCATAAAGCTAAAGTGGATTGTTATCATAAAACTTTAGAATGTGTAAATGAAGAAGGGAGAAAGATGACTCTCCAAGGGATTCAGAAGCCTGTCTCAGTGAGACAAATATAGACCCTTCAAATGAAGAAGTATTGTAGAAAAAGGCGTTCCTTATATGAAATACAAGTGTTGGAATCCATTGAAAATGACAAACAAAACCTAGAGGAGCACCCCATATAAAGAGAATACAAGGACGTATTCCTAGAAGAAGTATCAGGTCTACCTCCAAGAAGGGATATTGACTTCTCAATAGAACTTACACCGGGAGCAGTACCAACATCTAGAATGCCATACAGAATGAGCACGCCAGAGCTTGTTGAGCTCAAGCTACAACTAAAGGAGATGATGGAAAAAGGATACATCCGACCCAGTGTATCTCCGTGGGGAGCACCCATCCTATTTGTGAAAATGAAAGATGGCACACTTCGATTGTGCATATATTATAGAAAACTCAATCAGGAAACCATAAAGAACAAGTACCCCTTACCAAGAATCGATGACCTATTCGACCAATTGGGCAGTACATCCATCTTTACAAATATCGACCTAAGATCAAACTACCATCAAGTTTAGATTAAGGATGAAGACATCCACAAAACAACCTTTAGGACGAGGTATGATCACTATGAATTTGTGGTGGTGCCATTTGGGTTAACCAATGCCCCCGCCACTTTTATGTGCTTAATGAATAATGTACTCAACAAATTTATAGACAAATTTGTATTGGTTTTCATTGATGATATCCTAATCTACTCCAAGAATAGGGAGGAGCACGAAGAACATCTTAGACTCGTACTTCAAGTACTAAGGGAGCATCATCTCTACGCTAAGTTTAGCAAGTGCGATTTATTTCAAAAGCAAGTCCACTACTTAGGCCACGTCATATCTAAGGAAGGGGTGGTAGTAGACCATGACAAGATCAAATCCATTATGGAATGGCCTACCTTGAAAGATGTATCTGCTATTAGTTCCTTCATGCACTTAGCAGGATATTGTAGAAGATTCATAAAAGGGTTTTCCAAGATTGGTTGTCCAATCACCGCCCTTCAGAAAAAGGGGATTAAATTCGTTTGGACGTCAAAATGCGAAGAAATATTTCAGGAACTAAAATACCTCCTGACCCATGCACCCATGCTAAAGATTGCAGACCTGGATGATGATTTCCTTATGTGTACAGATGCCTGTAAGAAAGGACTCAGAGGAGTCCTTATGACACAAGGACGTTTAATATGCTATACATTCCAGAAATTAAATGAGCATGAGATCAATTATGTGACCCGTGACCTAGAGTTGGCTTCCATAGTACATGGTTTAAAAATGTGGAGACACTACCTACTGGGTAGAATATTTGTGCTTATGAAAGATCATTGTGGATTGAGACACCTATTTTATCAACCAAAACTTAATACCAAGCAAGCGAGGTGGATGGCTCTCCTAAGTGAATTCGATTTCAAAATCAAACATATAAAAGGAAAGGAAAGCAGGGTGGCCAATGCCCTTAGCAGAAGTGATCACCTGCAAAACGGATGTTAGGGAGAGAATAAAAAATGCACAAGAGACAAATGCATTCTTTAAGACCGTGACTTCATACCTAAGGCAAGAGCTTACATGGCTGGAGTACAAAGGTTACCAAATGCTCGAGGAAGGGCTATTGAATTACAGAAACAGATTGTATATTTTGAACTGTGACGACTTGAAGAGGTTCATAATGGATGAACTGCATAAGAGACCATATACTGGTCACCGGGGATATTGAAAGATGATCACGGCTACTAGGAAAAAATTCTATTGGCATGGGTTAAAGAAAGACATAGATAATTATCTAGATAAGTTCCTAGAATGCCAGTAAGTTAAGGTAGAGAACCAACATCCAAAATGATTATTACAACCCCTACTGATTCCAGAATGGAAATGGGAAACCATCTCCATGGATTTCATCACCAGATTACCAAAGTCGGCCAAGCAAAATGATGCCATCATGGTTGTGGTGGACAAACTAAGTAAGTCTACCCCTTTCATCCCTATCAAGTCAACTTCCAAGGCAATAGATATTGCCAAAATATTCATGAAGGAGATATTTAGACTGCATGGCATGCCCAAGGAAATTGTATTTGACAAAGATACTAGATTTACTTCAAACTTTTGGAAATCCCTAATGGCCAGTTTCGAGACTAAATTGTTTTTTAGCACAACCTATCACCCTCAAACTGATGGAAAAATAGAAAGAGTAAACCAAATAGTAGAGGACATGCTAAGAATGCACGTAATGCATCGACCTAAGAAGTGGGTAGACTACCTACCCTTGGTAGAGTTTTCCTACAACAATGGTTATTGAGAATCCTTAAAGATGAGCCCTTTTGAAGCCCTCTATGGTAGATAGTGCAAGATCCAAATCCGCTGGAGTAATCCAGTGGACAAAATTACAATCAGACATGACATGCTGAAAGAAATGGAACAACAAGTAGTCCTGATAAGGAAAAATCTGAAAATTGCTCAGGACCGACATAAATGTTACACTGACAGAAAGAGAACTCCCTGAGAGTTCAAAGTTGGAGACCATGTCTATCTCAAAGTTAGACCTGAGAAGAGTTCCCTGAGTATGGGAGTCTGTGCCAAGTTGGCACCTCGGTATTGTGGACCCTATGAAGTCTTAGATAGAGTGGGACCTGTAGCCTATAGGCTAGCACTTCCTGCCACTGTAAAGGCACATAATGTTTTTCATGTTTCATTATTGAAGAAATATGTACATGATGCTAATCATATAATTGACTGGTCTGTGATCTAGGTGGAACCAGAGGGATAATTCCTGCCAAAACCCCAATGCATATTAGATAGGAAGGAAACATCACTCAGGAATCGAACCATTGCACAGGTCAAGGTGCAATGGAAACACTTTGGCCCAAATGAGGCTACATGGGAAATGGAAGATGCCATGAGGCAGGCATTTCCGATTTTGTTTACTCCTATACATACATATCATATTGGTATATAGAACATCGAGGAAAATGATTCCTTTAAGGGGGAGGGAATTGTAACACCCTGTTTCCCCCCCCTAGTATGTAAATATAACTTTATTGTCCAAGAACTATGGCAAACTCAAAGTGTGAGTGTTTAATTTTGTGGACCTTTGTATAGAGTTCGATGAATGTAAATCCTATTATTTTAATAGATAATAGAAACATGTTGCATGACTGCTAAGAGAGGGGACATGGTATAAAATAGAGACCACGATTGCTAATGAAAAGGTGGTGGAGGGGACCCAGAATGGTTGCAATAACTTCCACCAAACTAGTACCATGCTAGAGTTAGTGTTGCTCAAATCAGAACAACCCTCTGACCAAGAATGAATTCCTGTCAGGCTGGTAGGTGGGAAGGGCCTCCTCAAGAGTTAATGAGGGATGGGGAAAACTTCCCATCAGTATGGATTTTGGAGCTGACCAAAGACGAGGGGGATTTGAGCCACACACAACCGTGATGAGGAAGGCAAGAAGGGAAGCATGGTGGATGGGGGGGTGGTCGGTGGAGAAGGCAGAGACGAGAGTGGAAACTCTCAAGTCTGAGGAAGGATCAAAAGAAAAAAGTGAGTTCTGATCATAGAGAATGGAGACTGAGTTAGGAGAGGGAGAGTAACCTTCATCCTCATCTATTCCTGTATAGGGAGAAGGAGAGTAACCTGCGTCCCTAACTTTCATTGAGCTGGAAGTAAGAAATTTAATCTCAAAGCATCGTGGCCTAAGATCGGGGGTGGCCAGTGATAAATCCATTGGGAGTGACTAAGCCTATGGTTGGGTGGAAACGAGAACCCCTCTCAACAATTGCATCACACCTTGTGGTTCTGATAAGCGTTTTATGCCTTGTATTTTGAATTGAAAATCATGGATGCAGGCTCATGTTTATACGCTCATAAATGGTTTTTGTATAGAAGTGATTACCTTGTGTTTTGGATTGGAAGTAATGGATGCATGTTTATACTTATATGTCCATAATCGGTTTATGTACATAATGAATAAGTCCAAAATACGAGTCTGTTCCCTTAAGAATTGTCCCATCTACTTAAGTCTCATTATGTTCTGGTTTAATTTTAATTTCTCGAAGGAACCTTTCCCGAGGAATTACCTCACATCCTAGAGTCGGAGTGAGTTCCTTGAAATGGATACCATTATAGTAAACTCATGAGTTTACCTTACCCCTTTCCCAAAGTTCATAGCTCGGTGAATTAGGAAGGCACTTCATTTAGGCTAGTAGTTTAAGGGACTTTGAACTGTACCTGAGTCATATCCAGAAGCTCGACTGAGATTAGGGATAATTACCCAAGAATCATCTAAAGGTGCATGTGACCAGGGTCTAGGAATCCTGTGAAAGAAGAAGTTAATTTCGAAGGTTTCACAACCTTGGGAGCTCAAAGCCACGAGGGGTTGAATTTCGTTGCCTAAGTTTAAGAAGGATAATGAGTTTCAAATATCGAAAGGGAATGCCCATTCGTTTGGAAGATGAGTAGACGAAATCCTTTCAGAAGGGTCCGAGGCTTGTCATGACCATTAGATTTGAAGACGGAGCACAGGTGTTAACTCTTCGACTCCTTTATTCTTCACAAGCAGCGATGAAATTTGTCTGTAGATCCAAGGATCTATCAGGACCCTCCTTGACCGTCGATCTGACATGAGTGGGTTAGTACAAGGAGTGAGCTGGAGTGGACTTATTACAAGTTTAGAAGCTCAAGAGAGATAGAGTTTTTAGAAACTCAGATGAGACCTGAAGTCTAGGGTTCGTCGAAGGATCAAAGGTCGTAACCTTTGGCACTTAGATATTTGAGAAAGCCAAAGTGCAGGAGGAGATCATATTTGGGCCATCAGATTGGAGTGTGAGGACCAACAGTTGTTGGGTTCAGGAAAGGTGCACAAGGTTTAAGCCTTTTGAAAGTATGCAAGAGAATGGACCTTGCCAAGTCTTGAAGTTTTGATATCATCGGCACCGTTCATTGTCAGGGTAGACAGATGGCAACGAAAC
>JZKD02S0031201.1:0-12284 GCA_000966675.3 Picea glauca
ACCAAAAAATTTAAAATCTTTTAAAATAAAATTTAAAATTCTTTGCTAGGGATCAGATCAAGTGTTGATAATTTCCATAGAACATAATGAACATGATTTATGCACTTCCAGTAGCGCCTTCATATCATATAACTTTTAACACTTCATATTTTAAATTTCAAGCACCTTTATAATTTTGAAGACACAAATCAAGGCATGCGCTACAGAAATAGCATGCATTGGCGCTTGTAGAAATGATGATTTTCGTGATCTACAAGAACAAAAACATTCTTGTAATCATGGAAGTTTAGACACTAACATTGGCTCCTTATTTGGATAGCACTTCCCTGTGAGGTGCTAAGAACTGTGTGCCTTTGTTCACCACTACAACCTGTCCTTGCAACTTCTCAACTGAAACAACAATTCTGCAAATTAAAAATGAAAAGACTTGATGGCAATGTATCCATTGGGATATGGAGTCATTATTTATTTGATCTACTCTTCAACACACCAAAAAAACTGAATATTACATTCTTCTACAAGACAATCACACACTACAAACCAGGATGAAAATGAAACTTATTCACCAGTGACTTCATTAGGCCTATGGAGTCATTATTACTGACTAAAAAATGGCAATTACATGGTCGATATGGTGAGATTATTCAACAAACTACCAACTCCTAACCATCAAAATTCAAACCAATCATGTACTATGGAATTTCAAGTGCAACCATGTCAGCAACTGCCTCATAAGAGGGGCTCTTTTCATGCCTTATTTCAAATAATAGCAACCTATCAAAAACATGATGCCCATACTTACAGTTCAACAATTCTTTCCCTGGAGAATTAAAGATAGAAGATTTTTGGTTGCATTCTGACTCCATGTAGATGGCCACTAGATCTTGAAGAATCTAACAAATCTCTCACTGATAAAATGGACCAAATGGTTGATCTATAAATTATGCTTGATCTATGAGACCGGAATCCTCTTGACCCTCTTGAAATAATTCATGAACATCATATGTTTCATTACAACCAAAGGAAGCAAACTTCTCTTTAATATGTTGACATAATTCTAGCGTAGAATATTCTTTATTAGATTTGGAATTAGCACAATAATCATTGGAATGGGAAGGCAGAAAATTTCTTTCATCAAATTCAAAAGTAGGGACATCATGTACAATGAAATATGCATCCAATTGGACTATCTCTTCATCTCCCTCACTGTCTTCGAATGGATTAGATGCATAGTTTTCATAAATAGGTCCATTTATGGGAGATTCTATATTTGCTGATGCATAAATATGTTTGTTTGAATCTTCCCCATACTAATAAAAAATAGGTGGATCTTCATTGAATCTTTGAGCAGTAACTTTTTCTATGCACAAAATATTAGAAACATCTAATGTAAAATCAAATGTGTCTACCATATGGATGTCATCTTCTCCACTTGTAAAATTATCAATCAAATATTCCTCCACCTTTTTGACATAACTATTTCTTTCAACAACAATTCCTTGGTCATCCATGATAATTGAACGTTGAATATGGAGCTCATATTCCTCACAACAATGCTAAAAAGGGAACTCATTAGAGAAATATTTCTTACAATGGTTATGAAAGGAAGCATGAAAATCTTTTAAAGAAGATATAATAGAAGGAGGTAAGGATTGGAACCATTCTGGTGCCTTTCCCTCTAATGAGTACATGAACATATTCATTAAGACATCCTCATGATGTATGCCCAACTTATACATGACTTCATGAAATTCAAGCATATGATCTGCGATATTATCATAATATCTATATTCTCTAAATTTGGGAAAAAAATATCCCCACTCATATACATTTGAAACAACATTTGGAAAACCAGGAAAAACAAAGAAATTAAATGGATTAAACCTTTGAGCCAAAATAGAAGTCATTCGAGTATCTGACATCTTGAGACTGTGGAGCCGCCAGGTGAATAATCTACAGTTTGAATGTGTCTCGCTTTTGTTCACCATCAAAAACCAAATATGATCATTGTCGTTCTCCCAGGGAAATATTTCTTTGTTACTCTGATCCCCAAAAATGGCACCAGAAGATGTCGGTCCTAAGGTCTGCACCTAACTGCTAAAGGCAGAGCTAGGCCACCTCAATTGTTGGAATGTTTGGTTTTTAATAAGTTTGGTTTGTTTGTTTTGATGGTTAGCTGATAAATGAATTTCAAGGACATGGGATTAGTTGGACTATTCCACAATCTTCAATACAATGTTTCCCTTATCCCATAGCATGCATTCTAATGTAGTAGATACAAGATATAAAAAAAGAACAGAAACACTAACAAGCATACAATTTGTTACTTTCAGCTAGAAATTTCATATCTAACACATTGCATTAAACCTAAAATAGTATTTGGAATACACTTCTCAATAGGTTGTAAACACATTAGTTGAAAGGGAAAGAACATTTTCTTTGAAATACATTCAACATGCATCCAAATAAGAAGAAAAGACAAGTAAGATTGAGAAAAAGACAGTCTATTCACCATAAATTATATTCACTGAGTAGAAAACTTTGTATATCTTTACATTTCATAAGCCAAATCTATATCCTGATAGCTTGATACCTGAAAAAGTTGAACCTCAAAAATCCCCCCTTGCTCTTCTCTTCTAGTCCTCTCCTTATACATGGGAAAAAGACTCAAATTTAGATCTCATATTTTGAATTATAACATCAGTTATTGGTTACATTTAGATTACATTCCTTTACCTCTTGTGAAGTGAAGATTACATGTTGATTTGTAGAAGAAAAATATTCACACACTATTACTTCTTTGACTTTGGAAATATCACCTTGACAAACATACCCTTGATGACTACTTTAAATACACCTAACAAAAGTTAGAGATATTCTAATTTTTCAACTCGACTCATCCCTTACTTGATTTTTGAAACTGGAGTGGATCCCTCAAAACCTAGAATTTGATTTTGATTTCATGCCTGGAAATCCTTGATAAACTCGAATAGATCTCTTATGTATCTTGAAATATACCTATCTTGACTAGTAAGTGCGATCTTCTCTTCTGGAAGACATCAATTTGGAAGTCTATATGTAAAGGCGTTTTGGTGAGAGGAGTAGTCACCATGTAAATTTCAAGAACACTGACATCTTTGTTACCATAAAATGAGCATAATCCTATTTGAGAATAGATCTTTTAGTATTTGTTTGTGCCATCAAAACTCTATTATCAAATCTCCATATTTGGAGATTACATTACTTCCTTCCTGGCTTGCAAGCCCAGATGCATTAATAGCCTCTTTAATTTATGTGACAATTCCAAGATACCAACGAGTAGAGAGGTTCCATAATCCACAATGGTAGCAAACCCTCACTAAAAAATTTATTGATTGACCACCTACGAGGAATTATCCCATATTAAACTGCATGTAACAGGAAAATAAATATGTTTTCCCTAGAAGTGATTGGGATCAATTTTACCAATACAATTTCTCCACCCTCTTCATCATCTATTTTTTCACCAATACATGTGGTTATAGAGATAGTACTTTATTATCATACAATATAGAAAAATATGCAAGAAAATATGTACTCAACGATATTGCAAGATTGATTTCATTCGATCAGGCATATGTTATGACATCTAGCTGTAGATTTTCATTTGTACGCTGCCTCAACACCTAGGTTCACTTAACAATTGAGGGTTTCCACATTTTAATGCAATGGGAAATATCCCATATTCATAAGTATGAACCTAATTTAACCTTTCAATGGGAAATATCAGCATTTTGAACCTTTCTTGACATGTAGTGCACTTTATGCTTTGTCGTGGGATCTCCTGTTGGCACCTTGTGTATATGTGTGATCAATTGCTACCTTGTGACTTGAGTTCGGACTTTGGTGTTGATGATTGGACATGACCCTTGATGTTGGCATTGTGACTTAGATAATGGGCTCATTGACCACAAAGCCCAATTTTTTTTTATCAATTAAACATTGAAAACATGACCATGTACAAGCCCAAGAGCTAATAAACCAATTTTTAAACAAGAAACTTTAAAAAAATTTAAAAATAAATAATGAAATTCTTTGCTCATGACCATATCAAGTGCTGATAATTTCGATATAACATAATGAACATGATTTTTTCACTTCCAATAGCGCCTTCATGTCATATAATTTTTAACACTTCATATTTTAAACTTCAAGCACTTTTATAATTTTGAAGACCCAAATCAAGTCATGCACTGTAGAAATAGCATGCATTGGCACTTGTAGAAATGATGATTTTGTGTGCTACAAGAACATCAACATTATTGCAATAATGCAAGTTTAGACACTAACACACCCCATGCTCATCAACAATGTAGCGTATGTATTGGAACCCGCTCATGTCGAAGGAGCATTTTTCCAAATTTACATATAGCTTGTGTTGTCGAAGAGTGTGCAGAACTTATTGAATGTACTACAAGTGTTCCAAAAAATTATTGATGAAGATGAGGATGTCGTCCAAATATACTACCACAAAATAATTGGTGAAAGGCCAAAATATATCATCCATCATCCCCATGAAAGTTGTTGGGGCATTTGTCAAGTCAAAGGGCATGACCAACCAATTCAAAAATACCTTATTTGGACTTGAAGGCAGTCTTCCATACATCGGTCTACTCTATGGGAACCTGGTGGTAGCCATACTTAAGATCAATATTACTGAAGTATTTTCCCCCCTTGAGCTGGTCAAGGACATCATCAATTCGGGGAATTGGGTACACATTCCTTATTGTGATTTTATTTAGGGCTTGTTAATTAATGCAGAGTCACCATCACCCATATTTCTTCTGCACAAGCACAATTGAGATTCCACAAAGTGTTGAGCTTGGGTGGATGTGCCCCTTTTCGATCAGATCGTGTATCTGTCACTTGATTTCCTCATTTTGTAACATGGAGAGGTGATATAATGTCTCGTTGAGTAGTGGTGCATCGGGGGTCATATCGATTGAGTGTTTGACCTAATAGTGCAGAGGTACCCCAATGCGTGAGGAGAAGATGTCTTTGTATTCTACCACAACCTTGTCCACTTACTTCTGTTGCATGGAGAGACCTGTCACAGATGCCATGGATGTGGCTGCAACCTCCTGCTTACTCTAAGAGTGAATCGTGAAGAAGACAAACTTCCTGGTCTAAGAGATGACCTTCCTACATTGCTTGGATGAGGATGTCATCCAAATACACTACCACAAAATAATTGGTGAAAGGAAAAAATATATCATTCATCATCCTCATGAAAGTCTTTTGGGCATTTTTCAAGTCAAAGGGCATGACCAACCATTCAAAAATACCTTATTTGGACTTGGAGGAAGTCTTCCATACATCGGTCTGCTCTATGGGAACCTGGTGGTAGCCATACTTAAGATCAATCTTACTGAAGTATTTGGCCCCCTTGAGTTGGTCAAGGACATCATTAATTCATGGAATTGGGTACCCATTCCTTACTGTGATTTTATTTAGGGCTCGTTAATTAATGTAGAGTTTCCATCACCTATGTTTTTTCTGCACAAGCACAATTGAGATTCCACAAAGTGTTGAGCTTGCGTGGATGTGCCCCTTTTCGAGAAGATCTTGTATCTGGCACTTGATTTCCTCATTTTGTAATATGGAGAGGTGATATAATGGCCCATTGAGTAGTGGTGTGTTAGGGGTCATATCAATTGAGTGTTTGACCTAATAGTGCAGAGGTACCCCAATGGGTGAGGAAAAGATGTCTTTGTATTTTTCCACGACCTTGTCCACTTTCTTTTGTTGCATGGAGAGACCTATCATGGATTCCATGGATGTGGTTGCAACCTTCCTCGTACTCTAAGAATGAATCATGAAGAAGACAAACTTCTTGGTCTAAGAGATGACCTTCCTACATTACTTGGAAGAGATCAAGGAAATGGTGGTAGATGGGACTACCTCTGGTATCCGATATAATCTCATGTCCAAAGTAATAATAACACTATGAGGCCTAGACTCATATACAACATGATTTTTAAATAAATAAGGTTGGCCCAAAATAACATCGCAAAATTCAAGGGGGTGACATCACACAATACCTCATATTTGAAGGGCTTGATGTCGTAGGCTAGGAATCACTGTCGGCTAACGTGGAGATATCTCCCTTGGAAAAGCCAACTAATAATGTATGGTTGTGGGTGTGGTGATGTTGGCGGAGCCAACTGCTTGATGACCTCTGTTGAGATAAGGTTCTTCTGGTTACCACTACCAATGATGAAATGCATCAGAGTACCCTTCACCCACATCCGTGAATGAAAGAGGCACTCACCTTCCTCTAGTTCATCAGGCTCATTGGGTTAGACCTTGGTGGTAGTACCAATGGTGGAACTAGGTTTTGCATCGATAATTTGTCTCCCTTTTTCTAGTTCTGACTCTGATTCAGATCCTACATATGATTCATAGTCTTTCACCTCAGCCACCAATGACTTCTTTGAGTGACATTCAATGGTGTTATGACAGGGGCTCGTATGGAACTCACACCATTTCCTAGTGTCTTTCATTTTCTTCCCATTGTCCTTCTTGGTTTGTGGCTTGGACTGGCTATCCTGAGGCTACCCATCCTTTCTCTTCCCTTTGTTCTGTGGGTTGGGGCTACATTTTCCATGCTTCTACTGTGAGGGATTTGCAGACCCAAACTGTCACATCTTCTTTTTAACCTTTTTCTCAATTTTGACAACATATCAATAGGCTGCACCCAAGGATGAAATGTATAGAAATTACATTTATGTCTCAATCTATCTATGTAGACCAAAACATTACTTGAGCACCATATGTCGCTCAGAGTATTTGATACCTAGCTTGGTGCACAAGGTGTGGAATACATTGGTGAAATCTATTACTGTTTGGTCCCTTTCCTACCACAGTGTGGTCCATCTTGTATATAAGTTGTCATAAATTCAAACAAGGTAGTGTTGTTCCTTAATAGAAAACCTGAAGGAACCCCAAGTGGGTGTGACTACAAACAATGTACATCCATTTGTTTCCTTTTTCTCACAAAAATTATCCCACCAATCTTTGACATGGGTGATGGCCTTGAGGAGCACAAATGTAATATTTTCTCTATCGAAAAAGTTGTGGATAGAAAAATACTCTTCTAGAAGGTTTAACCTATTACCTACAACCTCTGCATCTATTTGACCATCGAATATAGGAATATCAAAATTGATCTGTACCTTGAAGGGGGTGGCAACTCTGTTTGTGGTAGATGCAACGTTTGTTGACAACCGTTGAAGGATTTTTGAAAAGTTGTCCATCATCTCGTTCCTTTGTCGCTCAAGGGATTCCTCGAGCAACATTTTCAATGGATCTCCTATCCCGTCGTATTTATTTTCTCCTACAATGGGAGGTTTCTTAGGAGTACGAGGGAAGTTTGACTCAAGAGAAAAAATCTCGAGACCCAACTCTCTATACCCTGACCTCGTTGGGGACATGCACTAAAAAACAATAAGAAGAAGACCACTCTGATACCACTGATCCATATATATGAGCAGAAAAAAATGAAAACACATATATATAATATTACCACAGAGACACGGTGAATAATAATAGAGATATAGTAAAACTTGACTTCTATTAAATAATAAATATGTTAAAACTGTAAAATGTAGACTAAAAAAAGCTTGCTAGAATAGTGGCAGCTTATCTCTGAGAATAGATGAAATAGATATGCTCATTCGCAAGAAGATAAGTATAATGAGGATCCAAAGGAATTTTACATCAAACATGAATGCCAAAAACCTAGACATCCAAAAACCTAACCCTAGGAACTGAAGCACCAAAATTCATGTGAGTGCCGTTGGGGTAAGTTGGTACATCAACTTCCCGAGGTCGTAACTTTTGAATTCAATATCTGTTTTAGGTGCACAATAGCCCGTTGGAAAGTTCTATCTGAGGACTACATATTATGCAATCACACTCTAACTCAAACTACATTGATACTGTGGCAGGATCAAAAAAAGTTGTTTAGGGACTCAAAAGGGCCCTGAAAATTCAAGACCCAAAAATCTAGGAAGATAACTGCCAAAATGAAAACTGAAATTGCTATGTATGTGAGCCAGTTGGAATAGGTGGGTGGAAATTGATATCCACCTAGATCAACCCTAATGTAGTGGGCTTCCCAAATCAGGTTTGTTCACTCACTTGATGGAATGTAGAGATGGCCCAGATAGCACAACAACCTGTCCTGAAGATGGAAATCAATGATAGTTGTGTTTTCACCCAGCATCTAGTAGGTGGAAATAAAGTGAGGATCACTCTCATAGATTTGGGGGCATACATAGGTCTCGTGGTCATAAGTGTTAACACCATGGTGAGTGTTGCAACTAGTGGGAAACTAAGCCAATCAACGACGCAATTGGTTCTTCTTGTATTATACTTGATGTTGAGATGGGATTGCTAAAAGTATGTGGACCACTTATGATGGCGGTCATTCTAAAAATTCCCATGAGTCTACATGAAATTCAACAAGTTATTATTGATGTGGATGAATGTCTCCTTCACGAAAATGTAATGGCTTCACTAGCACCAGGATTTGACAATGGATTACATTTATTTGTTGTAAGTAGGGCACTTACATATGACATCTAATAGTGTCTCACTATGATAGGCAACGGGGTGCTTGTGCTGAGTGAGAAATGCACCCACAACATAGTCTGAAGCATCTATCTCATTCTCAAAGTGATGTTGTAGGTTGGGTAATGAAAGCACTGGGGTTGAGCACAAGCATTGCTTCAAATCGTCAAAATATTGTTGTTGTGACAAGCCCCACATGAACATTTCCTTACCACCACCCCTCTTTACATGGATGAGGGCCCATGCAATATGGGAGAATCCCAACAAGAACCTATGATAAAAATTGGCAAGGCCTAAAAATTTCTTAAGCTCAGTGAGTGTGGTTGGGTCTAGCCAGTCACAAATGACTTGGATCATGGTTGGATCCACATGCACCCCAGGCTCATAAAAAATGTATCCTAGGTACTGGATGTTGTCCATGTCGAAGGAGAATTTTTCCAAATTTGCATATATCTTTTGTTGTCACAGAGTGCATGTTGAATATGCTGCAAGCATTCTGACCAATTCTTGTTTTAGATGAGGATGCCATCCAGATACACCACCACAAAAGAATTGGTGAAAGGTCACAAGATATTGTCAATCATCCTCATGAAAGTTGTTGGGGCATTTGTCAAACCAAAGGGCATGACCAACCATTCAAAATACCTTCTTTGGACTTGAAGGCAGTTTTCCATACATTTGTCTTCTCTATTGGGAACTGATGATAGCTATACTTCAGATCAATGTTACTGAAGTATTTTCCCCCTTGAGTTATTCAAGGAGATCGTTGATTTTTGGACTCGAGTACCAGTTCCTAACTGTGATTTTATTTAGGGCCCGATAATCGATGCAAAGTTGTCAGTTCTCGTATTTCTTTTACACAAATAGGATTGGGCATACACACGTTGATGAGCTGGGTCAAATTTTTCCTTTTTGGAGAAATTGTTGGATCTGACGCTCAATCTCCTCATTTTATAATAGAGAGAAATGATAGACTGGCCCATTGGGTAGCGGTGCATCGAGGGTCAAATCGATTTAATGCTTGAACCGACAGTGTAAAGATACCCCAGTGGGTGAGGAGAAGATGTATTTGTATTCTTTGATGACCTTATCCACTTGCATCTACTGCATGGAGAGTTTGGTCGCAGAGGCCATGGATGTGGTTGCAACCTTCCACTCACTTTGAGAGTGAATCATGAAGAAGACAAACTTCCTAGTATGAGATATGAACTTACTGCATTTCTTGGCATAGATCAAGGAAATGCAAGTAGGTGGGACTACCTCGGGTATCCTGTACAATTTCCTGTCCAAAGTAATAACAACACTACTATTGGGCCCGAGATATGATCAGTTTTATGACAGTTATTAGACACTTTTTCCAAATGTACATATGTGTTTTTCATTTTTTGGAGAAGATTTTTGAAGAATTTTGTGCCAAAACGGTATAATCCACATACCCATGATTTTGGTCATCATGATGGTGTACTCAGGCTCCTCATAAGAACTTTCTCCTGAGAAAAGTTATATTCATCTCCTCCCAGAAAATTCATTTTTGAAGAGAGTTCGCAGGTTGCTAGTATCCCAGGGTGAGAGAATGACCCATTCTCGTAGGCTAACTTAAGTTGGTGTGCGAACTTCTCACACTGTGTAACATAGCTAGGGTGCAAACCTTCTCTAAAGCATGGAAAAAGATGAATTTATGATGTTTCTAGAAGGGAATCTTCTAGAAGAATGGGTTGGCATTCGAATGGTTATCCTTGTACTGGATTCCCTGATATTGTGGGATCATTCTTATCTAAGTAACCATCTCATTCTCTCCTATATATTGATGTAATTCTCATGGAAAAGGTTAAGAAAGATTCATTGGATAATTGGTGAAAGAATTGTGTGAAGGACTTAGCTTGAATAGTAGCTTGGAGACTCTAGCAAGTCTATCAAGAGGATTTGATCTTCTTCATACAAGGATTGAGAAAGTATGTGTGTTGGAGCCAAGAGACATCGAAAGGAAGTTTGCAACATCAAGGCGATCAGGTTGTAATATTTACTTTCAATCAATATGATACAGTGGCATGTCCCTTTCCCATAAAGCTATTCTCACTTTATTGTGTAATTCCTTGATCATACATGTAAGTTGACAGTTGAATATATTTTTCTATATTCACTTTGGTTGGTTTTTGTTGTCTTGGTCTTGACCTCACAAGAGAACTGGAGTGAAGAGGGAGCAACAGAGACCCTAGGAAGCGATACTAAGGTATGTTACTTGTTCCTTCCTACTAGCTAATTCAATGGTCAAAACTTAGAAAAAGAGTCATGTCCTGTCTTGTTTTGTTCTAGATTAAGGTGGATCTAGGGATATCTGTTAGTGTCCGCACCTACCGATTAGTCTGATAACAAAATTGGTGACTCCACTGGGGAAATAACCCATTTTCTTATGGTTTTTGGTATCTTTCCTTGGCCATTTTCTCTTGTCTTACCTTTCTCCATTCATATCAATCTTTGAGTCTTTAGGATACCCTGATAGAACCTTTGGATCCAGAGGCCTATACAAATTTTGTGTCTTGTTCCAAAAATTTGATTGATTTCAGAGGTTATCGCACTGCACTCCACAGTAGCCTGCGAGAACATACTAAGTTCTCACCCTGCCTTTAGGTTCAGTGTGAGGTTCTCGTAGTATGCTCAAATCTCACCTGCGAGAATTACTCATTCTCGCACTGTGTAACACTCTCAGCCTGTGAACCCATTTTTTCAAAATTTTGGATTTGAGTTTTTGCATCTTCAACTGCCTAGGTCAGTTTAGGTGCCTCTAAAGAGTTTCTTAGACCATTTATTGAAGTTCTTCTTGTTTTCATTTTAATGAACGAATAGTCTTAGGATTTCCAAGGCTCTTCCTGTCAATTGTTCTTGACTTTCATTTCTTGATTTTTCTTGGCAAAGCTATACTCTTTGATTTCAGAATCTGAGTGTGCTTGTTTGGTTAAGGACCAGTGATCAGTTCAAAGTTGAGTTTCTTGGTCGTTATCATTTGCTTATTGTTTGAAAGATCACTTTTCTTATGTGATTGAAAAGACTAGATTGGTTTGCTTCTTATTTTTGTTTTCATTAAAAGAGTGGTTTGGGTTTTTATCATTTCTTGTTCATTGGTTTTTTATTTTCTGTACTCTCACTATCATGGTGTGGGTCCTTTTTGAAAAGTGAACAAAGTTTTTCTTTCAAAAACATTTTCATCTTCGAACGTATTGAAAATCAATTGTTGAAATTATTGAAAAAGAAACAATAGAGAATTGTTATTGATGCGTGATTTGTTGCATTTGCATTTTAAAGGAAATTGTGTCTTGTAGTTCAAAGTTTGATCCGGAAAACTTCTCTCTCCCTCTCATACATAGGATTCATTGAAAGAAAATCGATATATTTTATTCTCATCCATGCATCGTTGGGTCAAAGTCTAATACAACATCAATTACATCTCTGTTTCCTTTGAGTAAACAACAACTCTTAATAACATTGCGCAATTGTAAAATTTACCTAGTAACTCTTTTCTAGGGCTCTATTACACCAACATTTATCTAGGCTAGTGCTTTGGAGTAGCAAGAGAGATACACTCTCCAAAGAACAAAACACACAATAACATCTTGTGTTAGGGAGTTTTAAATTCCATTTGCAACATCTTGTCTTGGGAAGCCCTTCTCACACAA
>JZKD02S0031212.1:0-15518 GCA_000966675.3 Picea glauca
CCTTGCATATGGTTCTAATTTTCACTTTTTCAACTTGGAATAGTTGTAAAACTTTTAGTTACTGACTGGACTGCATCAATAGTTTTTCATTGTCTATTCTTATTCTCCATTGTGATGTTGACCCATTTCATTTTAATTTAAAAATGAGTTTCAAATTCTACCATGAATTTTTATGGTGGTAACGCCTAATATCCATATGGTTAAGTTCATATTCTAATATGGAACTAACCTTAGCCACCTAATCATTTCTTGGTTCGACACCTAGTTATTGTAACCTCACTTGTTAGTGTTTCATATATGGAGCCTTAATGTACCTCTCGGTAAGTCAACTCTTGGGAATTTTGTAATTATTTTTGGTTAATAACCATTCTATTTTGGTCCTTGGAACCCTCATGATGTTAAACTACCATATCACCATTAAGTTGGACAAATAATTTACTTATGGTTTGCAAATTTTATGAAAACAAATTGGTGGGTCACTAGGTGCTTGGAATAATGGTGAGGCATGACTAGATAAGTGATTATATTTACTGACGCGCCTCGATTAATGTCAAGGTGTGACCACTTAAGTAATTATACCATTTGTGCGCCATGAATAACATTGATGTATGATGAGATGTGTATAATTTACTTTTGCTTTCCTTAAATTGATGTATGATTGATTGAGTAGATAGGTTTTGTTGCACTGTGAAATAAATCAATAGCTTACTATGGTGAAATGAATAATTAATGAATGATGAATGATTAAGTTATAAATTTAGCTGTGCCATGAATTCAATATCGATGTATGACTGGTTAAGTAGTTAGACATTCTTGCACCATTTATTATGTTGGCATATACTTTTTTTTAGCTTAATTTCTCTTGCATCTTTATTGTTGATGTGTAAACGATTAAGTAATGGGATTTAAAGCGCCTTGGAATGGTGTCAAGGAAAAATGATTTTGTAATTAGATACTCATGTGTCTTGAAATTAAATCTTGAAGTTTGATCTCCTAACTAAATAGATGAATTGCGTGCAATGAATGGTGTTGGTTTATGTCTAATTCAAAAATTGGATCACGCACACACCTAGAGATAATATTGATTAATGAAGAATTAAATGGTTGATTAATTTCGCGCCTTGAAGTAAAGTAGATGTATGCTTTTGCGCCTTATCTTATTTCGTTGTATGATTTAATTAGTAATTAAATTTCTCTTGCACCATGGAATTTTTATGATGTGTGATTGGTGTTAGAACTCAATTGCATCATTGTTATCATTGATGTTGTTGATATAGCTAGTTGGCTTTTGGAATTTTTGTGTTAGTGGTATGTAGATACCTCCTTGTTCCTCAAAAAAATCGCCAGCCCTGAGACCTTAAATTGTCAAGATCAATTGGATCCTAGGATCAAGCATTGCTTATGTGTCCTGGAGGTCCTAACCTAGCAGGGTAGGTTGGGAGGGTAGTCATTTAATATTCATTATCTGGTTGATCATTGTTTATAAATTGTGTCAATATGATTGTGATGTGCTAAGAGGCAATCCTATTTATGTTTATGTGTCACTATCCTTTTTGTTGATGCGTTGAATGCATCATTATTGATTCAATGACGAGTTGTTGGTAATGGTTTTACTTATGATGTCTTTGATTTTGCATTACTATGATTTATATTGTTGATGTTAATTTCCTAATGAATTTTTTTTTTTTTTACCTATTGTGCTTCTATTTTTATTAGGCATAGCATGAGGGACGTTACATATGGTATCATAATAGGTTCAAGCCCTCGACTTGGGATCATTATGCCTTCCACTGTATTAAACACTTGATTAATAAGTTAGCACTAATTAAAATTGAATTGTGTCCCTGCAGGTAATCATGGTTAGAGGATGACGTAGAGGTAGACGACATGGTGCTAGGGGAGGAGGCGCAATGCCTATAGTAGCATCCACGCCAGAGGGGTCTAATTCCCAAGGAGAAGAAAAATTCATTGGAAAAGAGAAGATTATTATGGGGGATGTGGTTGGATTGATGAGGTCCTTTCAGAGGATGTCAGAGGCATTGATTAACCATTTGGATAGAGATAAGGCTAGGTTTCCTGTACCCCTTGAGGGTTCACAATGTGCCCCAAACAGTACAAGTAGAATTCAAAAAGAACTCGAGAAGTTTAATTTTCCTGAGTTCTTGGGTGCCATGAACAACACAACCACCGAGGCATGGTTGGAGAAAATGGAGATGTGCTTCACACTTTGCGACTACACCTCCAACATGAAAGTCCAAATTATGGTTTTTCACCTGAAGGGGAGCATGCTTCTATGGTGGAATACACTCTTTCCACAAATCAACATGGTCATCAAAGACGTGTCATGGGAACTGTTCGAGGAGTGGTTCCAGGAGAGGTATTTGTCAGAGGAATTCATTGAGAACAAACTCAATGAGTTCAATGCCTTGCGACAGGGTGGTCATATGGTGCCCGAGTATGAGGCCTGTTTCATGAAGCTTCTTAGGTATGATCCACATATGTACACCGAGAATTAAGGTCAAGGTCAACAAGTTTTTGTTCATAATTAATGCCAGCGTTCATGCGAAGGTGAGGATACTAATGCCTCAGATGTTGCATGATGCAGTCTAGAAGGCCCTCATATATGAGGAAGAGCTGATCAACGGGTATCATACCAGGACTCCTACGAGATCGATGGGACAAGTGACATCTGGTGCACAACAACATCAAACACCAGCTAGACATTCAAGAGGGTATCAAGGTACTCCAAGAGGATCCACATTCATGATGCCACGATGACTAGTGCCTAAGCAACAAACTCTCTATAGGGGAACACAACACCAACAACAACGTCATCTACAGTAGTAGAAGTTCAGTCCTGTTTAGCAAAAAAGACCAGGGTTTCAGGCTGGTGGGCCATAAACTTCTACTTCGGGGACTAGGAGTACTAGACCAAAGGATGGATGTTGGACATGTGGAGAGCCACATTACCAGCATGACTATTCGGTTCAAAGGGCCAGAGAAATCAGGTCAGTCAGACACACTAAAGTAGGATATTTTTGCAAGGCCCATCAGGTTCATGTAGTGGTGAATAAATTCCAGGCCGAGCACCAGTCTACTTTTCTCAAGACATCAGGTACCATCATTAACTAGACCTTTAGTATTTTGATATATCCTGGTGCTGCAAAGAGTTTTATTTCTGATATAGTGCTAAAAATATTTAAGGTAAAGGAAGTCGAACAAGATGATTTTAACTACGTGGAAATGGCTTCAGGAGCCAAGTAGAAGGTTGGAGGAAAGGCTAAGGATTGTAGCCTCAACCTGGGATATTTTTAAATGAAGGCCAACCTGTATGTCACGATCTTACGATCTTATGATGTCGTGATCGATATGGACTAGTTGGAATCACATGATGTGATACTCAACTGTAAGACAGAATGATTGAGTTTGACCGATGATGAGGGACAAAGATAAGTGATTTTCAGAAGAAACTAGGGAGTTTCCCTAAGGTTCATCTCTTCCCTACAACTACAGAAGATTATGCACAAAGGATGAAAGCTATATGCAATCTTAGTGCTCAATGAAAAGGGCATGGTGGAAGGATTAGAAAACCTTCCAATCATACAAGAATTTGTGGACGTCTTCCCAAAAGAGCTACCAGGTTTTCTGCCTGAAAGAGAGATAGAATTTACCATTGAATTAAAACCTGGAACTGAATCGATAGCAAGAACGCCTTATTGGATGTCAATGCCTAAGTTACAGGAGAAGACTTATACGTACAAGTGTGTCACCTTGGGGTGTGCCTTTCATTTTCATGTAGAAGAAGGATAGGTCATGGAGACTTTGCATTGACTATCGTCAATTGAACAAGGAAACGATCAAGAACCAGTATCCGTTGCCAAGAATAGACGATTTGTTTGATCAAATGAAGGGCACAATGGTGTTTTTGAAGATCGTCTTGAGATCAGGATATGACCAGTTACAGATCAAGGAGGAAGACATTCGTAAGACCTCATTCAAGATGAGGTTTGGGAATTATGAGTTTATCGTTTTACCATTTGGACTGACAAATGCCCTAGGGGTATTCATGTGCTTGATTAATCAGGTGTTCCACGAATAATTGGACAAGTTTCTTCAAGTATTCATTGAAGACAATTTGATATATTCTCGGAAGACAGAAGAACATGATGAACATTTGCGCTTGGTACTACAATGTTTACGAAGGAACAAATTATAAGGGAAAATGTCAAAATTATTTTTCTATCAATCGAGGATTCATTATTTGGGGCATGTTATCTCCAACAAAGGAATCTCTATGGATCCAATGAAGGTGAAGGAATTATGGAATGGCCTGCACCGACGAACGTACCAAAAGTACGTAGCTTCATGGGTTTATCTGGATATTATCGACGACTCATCAAATTTTTTTCAAAGATAACCAATCCGACCAGTAAATTGCAAAAAAAAAACAACAAGTTTGTATGGACCGAGAAATGCACAAAAGAATTTCGAAGCCTCAAGGATCTATTGACGATAATGTTGATACTAAAAGTCATTGACATGGACAAGGACTTCTTGGTATGCACAAATGCATCCAAGGAAGGCTTAGGCAGAGTCTTGATGCAATATGGTTGAGTGATCACTTACATATCAAGGAAGTTAAGAAAGAATGAGGAGAATTACACGATATATTATTTGGATTTTTTGTCCATTTTGTATTCCCTGAGAGTATGGAGGCACTACCCGATTGGATGAAAATTCAAACTGAAAACATACCACTATGGGTTGCATCACATTTTTACACAAAGTGACTTGAACGTGCGGTAGAGATGTTGGTCAGAACTAATTAGCGAGTATGATTTTGAGATTACTTACATAAAAGGAAAAGTGAACTGAGTGGAAAATGATTTGAGTCAGAGACCACGCATATTCTCGGGGATACCTCTTTAGATGAATCTTCGAGAAAATATTCTAACTATACAACATGACGATGACTGGTATAAAGAGGTTAAGGAAAATATCGGACAAGACACCATGTTGGTACAAAAATCTCAAGGATATGCTTTGGACACTGACGAATTGCTAAGGTATAATAACTGGATTCACGAAGATGAGGGCAGACCTTAAGCCCTTATTCTTCAGGAAAGGAATGAAGGAAGACATAGTCAACTACATGGTGATATTCCTAGAATGTCAGCAAGTGAAAGATGAACATAGACATCCGAGAGGATTTCAAATCCCCACGCTATTCCGAAATCGAAATGGGAGGTTGTTTTGATGGACTTCATTGTAGGATTGTCATTGATGGGAAGGAGGCACAACTCGATTTTCATGGTAGTTGACACTCTGATGAAGAGTGCACATTTTATCCCTATGTGTACGATGTATAAGGCACCAGACATAGTTATAGTTTTTATCACTAAGATTGTGAGATTGCATGGCGTGCCTAAGAGGATCATATCTGATCGAGGATGGATGTTTATAGGACGATTTTGGACTAGTTTCCAAGAGGCCTTGGGAACCTAACTTAGCTTTAGTAACATGTATCACCCGGAGATAGATGGGAAAACATAAAGGACGAACCAAATCTTGGAAGATATGTTGCATATGTATGTGATGGACCAACAAAAGCCTTGGGAAGAGTTCTTGCCACTTGTATAGTTTGCAAACAACAATAGCTATCAAATAACCATTAATATGGCGCCATTCGAGTTTATTTACGGGTGACCATGTCAGATTCCTTTGAGTTTGGATTGACTTGAGGATAGGGTCCTAGTAGGACTAGAAGCGATCCGAGAAATGGAATAACAAATGCAAATGATAATACAAAGGATCAAATAAGTGCAAGATCGATAGAAGAGTTATGCCAAAAAACATCACATTGATTGTAGTTATGAAGTTGGGGATAGATTCTTCATGTGGGTGAAACCTCACAAGAGTTCGATCAAATTTGAAAAGGGTGCTAAACTCTCTCCTAGGTTCATGGGACATTTCAATGTTGTGGAAAACAAAGGTCCCATGCCCTATCGACTAGCCTTTCCTAGATATTTGAGGCGTATCCATGATATTTTTCATGTATCTCTTTTGAGACATTATGTTAGTGATACTACACATGTGATTTACATGAGTTCTTTGAAGGTGTTGGATGAGGATTCGATCCCGGTGGAGCCAATCTACATTCTAGACCATCACATTCGATAGCTACGTCGTCGAACAATCGATTAGGTCAAGTTCTAGTGGGACAATTATAGTCCACAGTCGGCTTCCTTGGAGGACACATATGATATGTGCCAACAATTTCCTTTTCAGTTTGATAGTTAGACATTTAGATCTTGTCAGATTCTTTATTTACTACATCTATATACTGTGAAACTTCAAGACGAATTTTATAACAAGAGGGGGTGTATGTAACATCTCACTCTTGCGAGCACATGTTATTGACTTATTCCTTGAGGACACTTGCATGCAAATGATCTAGTTTTAGTATATGGATGTTTATTCTCTTATGGATCCTTGTGATGATGTTGATGATTATGATGTTATGTTATTGTATATATTTGTATTGACAGATACTCTTGACGAGTTTCCCCTGAGTGTGCAGGACACTTGACAGATTGAGGATTCCACTGGAATCATAGGACCTCCTTGGACTCTGGATTGAGTCAGGGAGTGGACTGTATTGGCTTGGGTATTTTTATTTATTAATATGTGACATATGATCAGGTATATTATGATGTTGTTTATGGATCATTAACAATGTTTCATTGATGGATGCATGATGGTGATTGCTTGATAATCAGACTCACATAAGGAGTAAAGGGGCCATGCACAAAAACCATATGTTGAGGGAGAGGTGTGGAATTGGCCTTGCCACACCCTACTAGCACTCCCACCATGGCTCGAATTGTAGTTTAACGATTACCTAGTTTGAGAGATCCATGATGTCACGAGGGAAGACTAATACAATCACTCATGAATATTATAAAGGTCATGCAATAAGTTAGGTTCCTTATTCCTTAGAGGCCTGTTGGCATAGGGGCAGACCCGAGTTTCAACGCTATGACAGTGCACCAACAAAACCCTAACTACCAGCCCTTTCGGCAACACCTGTGAAGCAGATAAAGTCTCACCCGAGGTAGAGGCAAGGGTGGTTACAAGACTCCAGTGTCTGCAACCTTAGCTGGGACACAGATCTATGACTGTAACACCTTAACATAACACTTAGAAGCTATAGTTTGTTAATATTCAACTAAGTTAACAACATAGATAAACCCTAATAACAGATCGACTTAGTATCCACACAGATCCAATAGATTCAAGCACTAAGCATACAGGTAGAGATCAGATCTAGCATTCATTCACATTATTCAGCACTATCATAGAAAATTCATCTATCATCTAACAATGCACTAAGCATTTAATCATATAAACAAGAAAGCAACTATAAAGAAAAAAACATTCACAACACTAGATATACGTGGTTCACCCCCACTCTGGGGCTACATCCACCAACTCTTCATCTTCTTTATTAGCTTCTTTCAATCTTATTACATGCATAGAGCCTCAAGATCAACTTCCCAGAGAACATGAGATCTACGCACTCTTCTCTAGATCCTCCTTACAGCACAAATCCTACATACAATCTCTTACAACTACTTGCACTCAGCTCTGCAAGTCTAACTACTTGCACTGAGCTATGCAAGTCTCACACAGTATGCACAAAGCATATACAATCTGCACTTCCTCTTAGCACTTAAAAATTATCTCATCAGATCAACATCACATAGATGCCCCTCCCTACATATCCTAGACATCTATTTATACATTACAAAATGGGCCTAAACATGGGAAAAGCCCATGAGCCGACATTCCCATAACTATTACATAAGCCCAAAACCAAAAAAAACCCTAAAGAGGGGTGGATATCCTACGATCTCCGCTTCATCTTGCACTTCATCATTAATATCCTATTAATTTCCCAAAACTAGGTCAAACATGACCAAGAGTCCTCAAAACATCGTCAAGGGCCAACAAGCCCCCAACACTCACCTGTGACTCATCCCGAGTCACTCTACTCTGGGTACCTCTGCTTCAAAAGAATCAAGCTTGGCTCGAGCTACTTCGACCTATTGCTATGCCACAACCTCCTATTCAACGAACTCTTGGATGACTACTTCGTTGATAGGTTCCTCTAGGCATTGTTTAGTTGTAGTGACGAATTGCTCCACTTATGCTCCTTGGCCTTCGATCTCTGTGAATAGTTGGAAAGAATCATCTTGTATAAGTTGGAGCCTCTGAGTCATTTCCATGAATCTACTCTGAATGGTGTGGACCTATTGTTAAGCAATGCGTTGCTCTTGGGATCATTTCATCCTTTCAACAGTTGGCAGGGGCTTCAAATACGCTTTTATTGTTTCTTCTTGTTGCTTTGCCTCCTAGAGCTGTGATGCCAGTGCCTTTCATTCCATATTCTCAGTGAGTTGCACATACATCTAGGCACTACGATCATTTATTTACTTACATTCCATGGCAATGGAATTTATTCTCTCAACTGTTGGATAGCTTCTGCAAGCTTCTCTAGTTGATGCTCAACTCAATCTCCTGACTTTGGCTCTAAGACTTTCATAGAGAAGAGTGCTCTGTTGAATTCTTCTTTCACTTCAAGTTTCTCTACGAGAAACTGTTATTTTTCTTGTTGAATTCGTGCTTTCTCCTCTTCAAACTTTGTTTGGAGAGAAACCTTCTCTTGATATGCAAGTCAACGTTGTTCTACGAGTACTTCTTACACTTGCTTCAAGGCATGGGTGTTTTTTTCAGTTTCTTCTTGTTCATGAAGAAGGTGAGCTTCAATCGCATTAGCTAGTCAGCAGAGTTGGGCTAGCTCGTCTCCCAACTCTGGTTCTCCTGATGGCAGGGGTGCAGTGGAAACTACGTGACTGGATTGAAGGGCTTGTTGTACCCCTCATATTTTGACCTCGATTTTGTTGTACATCTCCTCCTTCTTGGATCCTTGTTTCTGTGAGCACAGTGAGCACAGTCATCATCTTAGTCACGGTGGCTCTGGATTTCTCTTGGGAAGAGGGTTTCGTGGGAGAAACGTTTCTCCTACTCAAGGGATCAACCTCATCTCTATGCGGTGTTAGTTCTCCTTTCTTTTTCTCATCTTCTTTGCCATTTATCTCTTCTACTTCGTCATCACCCCCTCAGTCAGGTGATACTGAAGCAGTCTCTTCTAAGGCACTGCTTAAATCTTGGACTTCTTTGGTCTTCTTCCTTCTGCTGGTTCTGGGTGTGTCATGTTCTTTGTGGGCAGCCTTCGGGCTGTCAAGTTCAAGATCAAACATCTTTGCATGGTTAGCGAGGATAAGGAAGTCAACTAACCTTTCCTTAGTTATCTCTTCGAGGTCCTCTTATGTGAGCTTTTAGTCTAACTAAAGTTCCTCCTTATGTTCATCTTCTCATGCAGTAATATAGATGAAGTGTGGATTTGCGTGGAACTTCATGAGGGGCTAGAACCGATGTAGGGTGTTTGGTGTCATGCAAGGTTCAGCTTCAATAGCCCTCTTTAGCTAGAGATAGTATGTGTCAAAGACTGCATTTGAATGCAAAAATTTTCCCATATCACTAAAGTAACAGAGCATGGTGAACTACCAATGAACATCATCAAGTGCATCTCAGATGACAGTTACAGTATTTATTGAAATTTGTGATTTGAATTAGGATTTTAAATCGTGAATCATGTTTTATTTTTATTTCTTAATGTGTTGAAAATTTTAGGATGGAATAGATAAGCCATTGATGTTGTTTAAATTCTAGAAGTGATTATGAATGATTTCACTTCATTTTTAATTAATTTTGAGCTTGAATTTTTGTTTATAGAATGTTTATCCTTGGCATTATAGTTGAGATCTGGACATGACTAATTCCCTTGATTGTGCACCAAGGAATATCTGAATCTTACTCTCAGGTGAAGTCGCTAACAACAAATGTTTTATTTAGAGCTGATTTGGTTTCCCTATGACGCTTACCATGATTTACCCCTTCAATTCTGCTCTATGGAAAGGTCGTTTCCTTACTAAAGGTCATTCTGATTCCACTCTGATATTTATCCACTATCTATTACATTTGGACTGGTTTTGATCAATGTTGTTTTCATTTTCAATCTGAATTCCCCAAAGACCTTGAACCTATTGATTAAATCAAAACCCAATGTCTGTATATTTCTAGGTGAATCGGTAAAAATTACTTGAATCTATAGTTTAAACCAAAATGAAATGCCCTTTATATTGTTGGGCGAATTGGTAAAATTACTTGAATCCTCTGCTAAATTTGGGATCTTCCCTCTGCAAATTTGACCCTCTATGCCATGATTTTGATGGTAGATGGTAACTAAAGTGATCATTGATCTTACCTTGTTTTACACAGTGCATTATTTCCATTAAATATCAACATTTTTACCTCCTCTTACACAACGATTGGTCTCCCCTGGCTCATTGATTTTACCTTCCTTCACACAGTGAATTATTCCTTTAGCAGTCAGTGATTTGTCTCTCTTTTACTCAACGAATTGTCTCCCCAAGCTCATCGGTTTTACCTTTGTTCAAATAGTGAATTATTTCCTTTAGATCTCGACGATTTGACTCTCTCTTATGTAATGATTGGTCTCCATAGTCTCATCGATTTTACATTTTTTTACACAATGAATTATTCCTTTAAATCTCAGTGATGTTATTCTCTCTTACATAGCTATTGGTATCCAAAGGCTTAGCAATTTTACCTTCCTTCACATAGTGAATTATTTCCCTTAAATCTCAACATTTTTACCTCCTCTTACACTGTGGTTGGTCTCCATAGGATTGGCAATTTTACTTTCATTACACAATGAATTGTCTCCATTGCTCAGCGAAATTGCCTCTTATTGCCTCAACGTCTTTACTGTTGCGTCTTTATTGTTTCATTTCCCTTCACTTTAGCATTTCTCACTGCATTTTTCCTCACTCGACGAACCTATATTTACTCTGCATTGATCCCATAATTTTTCCCTTCTTCCTGGCATTTTTCCCATATTCTCATTTATTTCCTTAAATCTCATAAACTAATTAAAAGACTATTCTAATATCACAAAGGATTGTTTCTGGTTGAAATTTCATTTCTATAAAATTTCATTATAGTTCTAAAACTTAGTACTGAATTCGATACGAATTAGACTGTTCCCTTTAATATGGTTCTAATTTTCACTTGTTCAACTTGGAATAGTTGTAAAATTTTTAGTTACTGACTGGACTACATCAACAATTTTTCGTCATCGATTCTTACCCTCCATTATGATGTTGACCCCTTTATTTTTAATTTAAAAATGAGTTTCGGATTCTACCATGACTTTTTATGGTGGTAACACCTATTATCCCTATGGTTAAGTTCCTATTATAATATGGAACTCACCTTAGCAACCTAATCATTTCTTGGTTCGACACCTAGTTATTGTAACCTCACTTGTTAGTGTTTCATAATGGAGCCTTAATGTACATCTTGGTAAATCAACTCTTGGGAACTTTGCAATGATCTTAGGTTAATAACCATTCTATTTTGGTCCTTGGAACCCTCATGATGTTAAACTAGCATATCACCTTTAAGTTGGAAATATGATTTACTTATGGTTTGTAAATTGTTTTGTAAACAAATTGGTGGGTCATTGGGTGCCTGGATTAATGGTGAGGGATGATTAGATAAGTAATTAGATTTACTGGTGCGCCTCGATTAATGCCGATGTGTGACCACTTAAGTAATTAGACCATTCATGCGCCATGAATAATGCTGATGTATGGCGATATGTGTATAATTTACTCTTGCTTCCCTTAAATTGATGTATGATTGATTGAGTAGATAACTTTTGTTGCGCCATGAAATAAATCGATAGTTTACTCTGGTGAAATGAATGATTAATGATTGATGAATGATTAAGTTATAAATTTACTTGCGCCATGAATTCAATATCGATGTATGACGAGTTAAGTAGTTAGACATCCTTTCACCATTTATTATGTTGACGTATGCTTGTTTTAAGTTTAATTTCTCTTGCATATTTATTGTTGATGTGTAAACGATTAATTAATGGGATTTAATGTGCCTTGCAATGGTGTCAATGAAAAATTATTTATTAATTACATACTCATGCGTCTTGAAATTAATGTTGAATTATGATCTCCTAATTGAATAGATGAATTGCGCGCAATGAATGATGTTAGTTTATGTCTAATTCAGAAATTGGAGCACGCAGGCACCTAGATATAATATTGATTAATGAAGAATTAAATGGTTGATTAATCGTGTGCCTTGAAGTAAAGTAGATGTATGATTTTTCACCTTATGTTAGGTCGTTGTATGATTTAATTAGTAATTAAATTTCTCTTTCGCCATGGAATTTTTATGATTTGTGATTGGTGTTAGAACTCTATCACATCATTGTTATGATTGATTTTGTTGATATAGCTAGTTAGTTTTTGTACTTGTTTTGTTAGTGGGATGTACACACCTCCTTGTTCCTCAGAATAGTCACCAACCCTGATACCTTCAATGTTCAAAATCAATTGGATCCTGGGCTCGAGCGTTGCTTATGTGTCCTGGAGGTTCTAACCTTGCAAGGTAGGTTGGGAGGGTAGTCATTTAATATTCATTATATGGTTGATCATTGTTTATAAATTGTGTCCAGATGATTGTGATGTGATAAGTGATGACACTATTTATTCTTAGGTGTCACTATCCTTTTTGTTGATGCTTTGAATGAGTCATTATTGATTCAATGACGAGTGGTTGGTAATTTTTTTTCTTATGCTGTCTTTGGTTTTGCATTACTATGATTTATATTGTTGACGTTAATTTCCTAATTTTTTTTATTTTATTTTTACCTATTGTGCTTCGCTTTTTCTTAGGCATAACATTAGGGATGTTACAAAAATTGTTGTAGACAATAATGTTAATGACCAAGACTTCTAAATTTTAAAAATTATTTGTAATTAAGTTTTTAAAATGACGTTGATTCTTATGGACCAAACTTTCATCAAATGCTTCAATATTATTTCCGACGGTACAAATTACTTTTGGAAATATCCTTAAAGTGTTCAATCTTTTCTACGAATTGTTGGAAAAAAAAATTAGGATTACTTATATAAGAGTTAGCATGGTTAGTGGTCATTTATTGATAATTGTTAAAATATATAATTAAATATATTGTATATGTAAATCAATGTAAATCCAGAAAATTAGTCTAATTAATGTATCCAAAGTTTATTCATTAATTTATATTTTAAAACAAATTGAAATATTTCACTAAGCCTAAACCTAATACCTTAACCTTTATACCATATAACCCATAAACCCTTGAAACATGGATGATATTGAAGATTATGTGGGGACATCAGACATCCTTGAGTCTTGAAACCCTTCCATACCATCAAGTGACATGTTCCTAGTATAACCATGTCAAATTTCGACGCATACAGGAACATCTTGGAGAAATTTCAATGTTGTCCTCATTTAATGGTAACCATGTAGGGTTGATTGATGTCATTAATCCCTTCACCCAATATAGTACCTAAACCATTAAAAATTAAACCACTTTCATGTTGGACCCTGTAAATTATTTTGGGCTTTCTCAACTTAATAAAATCATGGTTTATTAATCATTAGGTTTCATTGTAAAGATGGGTATGTCAGGTTTGATCTTTGTTGGCATGGATGGAGAAATTGGGTCATGATGAATATAATGATGATGATGATGGAAATGAAAACCATGATGATGGAAATGGTGAATATAGTGATTTCCCTAAGTCTTAAAAACCTCCCATACTGTCAAGGCATGCACCTAGTGTAAACATGTAAAATTACAATGCATATAGTCACATTTTGAAGAAAAATCAACATTGGCCCCATTCATTGCTCATTGTGCGAGGTTAGTGGATGAAATTGGTGATGGGAATGTTGGAAATTCCAAGACATTTAAAGAGATTTTCGACAAAGATTCTATAGAAGGGAATGGCAAATGATGGCAATGAACATTGATGGAAGCATGGATGATCTTGAATATTGTGTGGGGAAATCATACATACTTGAGTATTGAAACCCTCCCATATCATCAAGGAATGTGTATAATCTAACCACGTCAAATTTATACACATACATGAACAAATTGAAGAAATTTAAACGTTGGTCCCATTCACTGCTCACTATGTGGGGTTCGTGCATGACGTTTTTGGTGGGTGAATTGGAAGTTCCATGAAATTTCAAGAGAGTTCCAACAAAGATTCTACATATGGAAACAATGAATGATGACAATGAGATGCCCATTATGAACGTTGATGCAAACATGGATGATCTCAAAGATTATGTGGGGAAATCATACATCCTTGAGTCTTGAAACCCTCCCATACTATCAAGGCATGTGTCTAGTCTAACCATGTTAAATTTTGATGCATACAAGAACATATTGAAGAAATTTCAACATTGGCCCCATTCACTACTCACTATGTGGGGTCGGTGCATGACATTTGTTATGGGTGAATTGGAAGTTCCATGACATTTCAAGAGAGTTCCAGTAAAGGTTCTACATATGGAAACAACAAATGATGACAATGAGATATCCATTATGAACATTGATGAAAAAATGGATGATCTCATAGATTATGTGGGGACATCAGACATCCTTGAGTCTTGAAACCATCCCATAAAATCAAGGCATGTGTCTAGTCTAATCGTGTTGAATTTGGACACATACATGCAAAGTTTGAATAAATTTCAACATTGGCCCCATTCACTTCTCACTGTGCGAGATCGATGCAAGATGACATTGGTGATGGGCGTATTGGAAGTTCCATGGAATTTCAAGAGAGTTATGAAAAATATTTTATAGATGGAAATAAAAAATGATGACAATGAGACATCCATTATATTGAACATTGATGCAAACATGGAAGATATCAAATATTATGCGGGGACATCAAACATCCTCAAGTATTGAAACCCTCCCATACCATCAAGGCAACTATCTAGTCTAACTATGTCAAATTTCAATGCATAGGGGAACAGATTGAAAACATTTCAACGTTGGCCCCATTCATTTCTCACTATGCTCGTTCAGTGGATTTTTTTTTTTAATGGGTGTATTGGAAGTTCCATGTCAAATTTCAAGATAGTTCCGACAATGATTCTATATAATAGAATGATGAATGATGACAATGAAACGTGCATGATGAATGTTGATGCAAATGTGGATGATCTCAAAGATTACGTGGGGACATCATACATCCTTGATGTTAGGATTTAGACACTTAGGAGTTAGTTAAGATCTACTTGGTCTAATATGTCGTTAGGTAAAAGTGTGTTTCTTTAGTATGCATTAGTATGAATTTGTAGTTAGGAAATCCGACGATCACGCTATGTTCCCGACATAGAGTGATCCGACGGTTCATACTCTCCTCGATCTTAACGGCCATTGATCCGTGGCTTAACACCCGATTGGTCCATGATCTCTATTTAAAGAGCAT
>JZKD02S0031234.1:16098-26479 GCA_000966675.3 Picea glauca
AAAAATACATAAAATATTTAAATTTAATAAAAATAATATATTTTAAAGAATTCCAAACTATTAGAGACAAAATAAGTCTACTCATGTACATTGTATATACCATGTAAGGTCCACGTCATTACCTATAGGTTGTGCCTAATCAACCATGTTGACCAGGTTTCAACTTTCGCTATCCATTTTCATTGAGTTTATATCTTAGTATGATTACAGAGCATACAACATGATTACAACACTAATAAGATCTACAAGTCAAGTCAACATCCAAATTTGTCATTTATTCGTTGTTTACTTGTTATATTTGATGGGTCAATTAATTGTCATAATAAAATTCCCTTTTACTTGTCAACTAGGTTCATAAATTGATGAGCTGTAGTCACAATATGTGCAGGTAAAAGATCAAAGTTTTAACTACTCTAACTATCTTAGCTTCTCAAGAGACAAACAAACCATGCTTCAAACCAATCATTCAGTAAAATACCATCAAGCAAACCTTATTTTTGTCCAGAGAATGAATATCAAATATGAGCAGAAATGGAATAACTTATATGTCATGCATGGATCTTTGATCTTTGATCTATGCATGATCATGTTCTCTAGTTTGTTCTCATAATGATTTCCAATTCGTAGATGTTAAGGGTTCACACACCAAATGATAAAAAACACTCACAAAAAACTTGAAAACAAAGACTAGTAATTAGTTCATTTCGTCAAATCTCCTTTTAAGATCCAAGATATAATCTTTCACCCTCAGAGATTAAGTATTCAGTCTCTGAAAATAGGAATCATAATCACTTGTCAAAAACTAATATAACCAAATAGTAGTTATGGTCACAAGTTTTACTCTAACTGTTTATTTTAATCAATTAGCTAAAAGAATATCAAATCTCCACTCGATGCTATTCATCTTATGTTGAATCTCTTAGTCTAGAGTGAAATCTTATGAATAGAGAATCTAACACTTAGCCCACAATCAATACTCTTAATGCAAGGGGCATATGGTGGTATTGCACTTCCTTTATGCAAACAATTTGTTCATGCAAAGGTGCGACTCAACTTCTCATGCACTATTTAGTATTAACTGTGCAATAAAAATAATAACGAGAATCACTGGAAAACAATCAACAATATTTTGGGAATAATTCTCACAAAGAGGCTCAAGACATCCATACTTGGATGTCACTCTATCAACGATTAAATTGATTTCTACCAGACTGTGTGATCTAATTATGAACAAAACTATAAAACTTATATTGACTGGAAAACTCAATGATAACTTCAAACAAATAACAAATCACTCAAAAATAAATACTTGTCTCCTGACAAAGATGCAGATGGTACCATGAACTATCTCTGGAGGTCACACATTGACAAACCATATCACTCATTAATAAAAATCTTGAGACTGTTCTTAGGTGGAAACCTTTGCAAGAAACTCTGGAAGTTATAGTTTAATGCTACAGGAACAAGATTAAAATAAAACAACAACCAAACTTGTTGAAGCAAGGTTGTGATATATCTCAGTAATGTAGCACTCGTTCATCAAGCTTCTTGTCTTTATGCTAAAATGGATTTCATCATAGTTTCATTTATATTAATCAATACATTCATTGATCTCAACAAAGAGTTATAATATTTGTTAACTTCCCAGGTTTGACCTCACAACACAGTTTCAAACACACTCATTCATATTTAAATCATTGGTCAATCCTTTGATAAGTTAAATGATTCAACATAACCCATAATTGTTCATGTTGCATTCACCACAAGAAACTCAGTAGTATAGGGCATCAAAATGATTCATAGATTCAAGATTTGTTCTCTGAAAAAACATAGCCGAGTTAACGTACCAACAACAAGTCAAACCCGATGTGATTTGAGATTGATTATGTAATTCGAATTAAAGGGATTTTTCTCTGAGAAAAAAATTCAATATCTGTAAATTACCACTCATTCAAACAAATGGAAATCTTGTAAATACACACACACGATCTGCAATTCAATCTTTAAACTAACATCTATAACACAAGAAGGAAATCGATGTAACAAACCAAACTAACTTAAAGAGATAAGTTAGTTCGACGTCCCTGGAATTGGTGGGCCCTTGCCAACCCTAGTAGCAAGTTATAGAAATTCACACACTCACGAACAGAAAAATATCATGAATCATAATTGCAACTTTTATTAAGAATAGAGTATCCTTACAGTTTACACTACGTGTATCACATATATCAAAGTCTGATATCACCACACAACAATAGCACTTGTCTATTCCTCGATACAAGATTACAAAGTATGGTTCTTAACCCTGTTTTACAGAGTGAACATACTTTTATAGAAAATCCCTAAACTATGGATGAAGTCGGCCTCCTTTGTTCTCATGGAACAGGAAGGCAATAATAGTTACATAAATCCTTTAAATCATACTGGCTTTGATTCTTCCTAACCACTGATACAAATTGGGTAAAATGATCAGAGCAAGGTTGATCTTGTTGCTATTCGTTTGACGTTGGATGCATATGAATAGAAACCAAAATAATGCAAATCTTGAATCCTTCGAACAACCTGGATGTTGGAACATTCACTCGCTTGTTGACCTAGAACTCCACGCTAGCAAGGAACGGTCTGGGCATAAGGAAACAAGTCACGATTCATGCTGGCACTTCATTCTCCAATACCCATGTGATCGATCTCCATTTAGGCGCACACATGTAGTTGAACCTTGGAACTATAGTATGAGAATAGTTGTGGTACGAGAATAACACTAGCATTCCGCATTAGTAAAACTTGCTTGAAAACTCCTATTAATTCATCAAAAAATTTGGAATAATGAAAAAATAAACAACTATACCTCATGGTACTTGCCAAAGGGGGTTTTAGGCTTGAAATCACAAAGATGGATGATATCAGGGCTAGGTTTAGGTCTAAAAAAAGAGCATAAGTGGAAAAAGGGGTGTCTAGATGATGACAAAATAGGGGTTCAACATCTCCCCCACCCCAGTTCAGGGGCATGACCTCATGCACAAAAAGGTTCTGCAAAATTAGTTAAGGAAAAATTGGAGTATGCTCCACCAACTGCAAGGGAATCCCGACTGCATTGATCAGGATGTTGAGTCCTCTTGATCTGGCTATCCTTTCACTCCTTTTTTTTTTATGGCTACCCAGGGTCCAACAACTTATGCATTTTTTGGTTTTTTTTCTTGTTTTTTGATTGTAGCTTCTTAATTTATTCTTGAAATTGTTTGCATTGTCTCCCCAATTGCTCATTCTCCCTTTTCTACACATCTATGCAACACTGTTAACTTTGTCACTTCTTGTCTCAACCTTCTAATTTTATAATTCTTCTTTTTCAATTTCATACAGATTGATGACTTACCAATTGACATAGCTAATGAGATATCATGGTCATCATTGTCACCACTTCCACTATTAGCAGGTTTGAGAGGAACATTAATTGGAATCTTTGAAGTTTCAGGTTCATGTTTCTTTGTAGACTTAAGAACATCTGACATTACTTTGTCATTGTTCTTTTCTCCATCCAAAGAGAATTAAAATTGTTGTTGTCCTATTGAAGATACCTCAGGTCTATTGTGGTCATTATTTTTGTTTTTATTTGGTTCAGATGCTTTGCTAAGAGGGGCTTGGCCCTTCATTTTTTGTTTCTTCACAATTTTGAAAACTTCACCAATGGGTCGGGTATCCTCCTCATCACTTTCTAAAGAGATTGGTTGTTGTTTGGTGGAAGTTTGTGGCCATATTTCTAATGATTTAACAAGTGGGAGGTAGCTCTGATGAATATTTCTAATGGTTTTACTTTTTCGATACTTTCCTTCAATAGATATGAATCCCTCGGCTCGAGAGGAGTCGAGGTCTTCATCATAATTATTTGTGATATTTTCAATGCTTTGTTCCTCTTGATCCTTACTGTTTCATTAGATCACCTACCAAACTTATTTTGGGCAATGAAATTACCCCAAGACTCATTTTTCTTACCCAACTCTGCAACAATTAACATCTTAACTAAACCGTGAAGATATAGGATTTTATAAGGCTCTGGTGTTTTCGCGTACAAGGCTTGACATTTTAATTAAGCTCCTCCACAAATAATAAGGGATTTTTTTTTCTAGGCTCCAAATGTTGTAATAACCTGATATGGTATTGGTAAGTTTGAGCATACATGCCTTCACACGTTAGAAACCTCTGTAGAACTACTAGTGGAGCCTCCCACTCATCCTTGATCCAAATTCTCGGTTCCCCCTTTGCCCAGTTGGCATTGTGAAATTATGGCTTCAAAAATTTGTTATAGGTAGCAGCGTCCATGTGTAACTTCTTAAACCATTTCTCTCTTGTCCTTGGAAGCCCTGTATCATAGGCTAGGGTTTCTTCTGATACCTCCATCAGAAGATTACCTACACGAGCTACCTTCCCATCAAAGCCACGAGCGAATGACAGAGTCACCTCATCATTATAACCCCAGAATTTGGCAAAGAAATGGTGCCAGTCCACTGCCTTGAAGAGTCTTCGACTTACTTGGTATTCTGGAATAGCCTCCAGGGCCCGCTTGGATTTTGGTTCATGGCAGTCTGCTACCATTGTCACACAAATGGATACACGAAAATTTCAGCAACGATCCTGAGGATGATAACAGATGATTTGAGATACAAGAAACAATCTGAAATATGCAGAGGTATAAAGGGATATGGAAGGCTTGGATCACTACTGTAAAACGATATGGACTTGGCTCATTTGGAATCCCTTCGGTGATTCCAAATGAGACCCGATATTCAAGTATCTAAACGAGTCCTCTTCGACGTCATGGGTAATGATGGAAGGAGCAACATTATGATGTTGCTCTTTCAAACTCTGGAACTTTGCTTTAGAATTTGATGTTGAACGTGCTTTTGGGATGAAAAGAAGAGACCTACTACTATCAAAGTTTTCTCACTCAAAGTTGAAAAAACTGCTATAGGTCTTCCAGTACCTACTCTAGCATTCATGTACCAAAATAGCTCAGAACTCTCAAAATCCATTTGTGCAGGCACATGAATGCTCGAAAATGATGTTATGAATAAATTGTTGTTTTGAATACTCTGTTGTTTTGGATGCTTGGTTGTAGTATATTGTTCTGACTAGGATAAACAAAATTTATTTTTCATACATGCTCAAAAATTGAAATTTCTTTGAGCTTATTTGCTTGTAAAAAGAAAGGTGTTTCTACTTTAACATTTGAAAACCTAGTAGTGATAAAGGAGTGTTGATGGCTGATTTTCCATTGGAAATAGATCTGATGATGAGGTGAGAGGAAAATAGTTGCAATAGGAACATTGAAACAAGGAGGTGGAGGGACAGGATAAGATTTATTCCTCAAGCTCTATAACGAATAAGAGATATGATCCCTTAGCAAGAGACCTACTAAAGGAAGAGATAACCCCCTCTTTTTGAAGCATTCATCCTATCCAGGTGCCTTGCATCCTATTTCCCTTTTATTCACACATTGAAAACTTTTGTTAGAGCCACGAACAAACTGATCTTCACCGAAACCCAAACTTGGCACAATTCTATCTATGTGAATAAATTTGTTGCAGTTGAACATAGAAAGAAGTCATTGGATTACCAGCCAATGATGGAAGATGTTAACCAATGCGAGACTACTCACCTTTGATGAAGATCAAAGTCAAGGTTCTCCCTGGTACATCTTGTTGGCCACGAATAAATGAGTTGATGTCGAGTGTCTTGCAATATTTGATAAACATGAGGCATTACTGAATCCCCATTGTCATCAGCGAGAGAACCTTCCATTGATGTATGCAAGCCTCTAGGTACCACATAAACTCTGACTTTGATCCCCCAGATGTTGTGCTAAAATTTATGGAGGAAAAGTTGTCAGAAGGAGGGCCTTGATGGATCCCCCATCATTTGACACGAGAGTAAACATAATGATTTGAAGAATAGGAAGTAGAACCAACAACTGTATGCCAAATTTTATTGCGGACGTGCCACCAACAACCTGGTTTTCAAGCAGTTCTATGTTTAGTCACTCCAACATGATGGTTTTCATAACTAGATTATTTATTTATTTTTTACTTTTTACTTCCCTTTTACTTTTTCTTCATTATTATTATTATTATTTATATGAATATGTACAATATCAAAATAAACTTGGAAGAAAACTCTAGTAGAAGTGGAAGAAGGAGAAATAGACTCCCTATTAACCACCTCTATCTCAGATTGTTGTAGCATATCATGAACAACTTTTTCTTTGGACATGGGCTTGTGATATAATCTCAGCCTATGCCCATTTACCATAAAAGAAACCTGCTCTTCATATATTGTCTTGATTTTTACCGAGTCATTGTCGAAGATGGTCTCCACTTCATAGGGATCCAACCATCGTGTAGTGAGCTTGCCCTTGAAATTCTTGAACCTAGAGTCAAAGAGGAGGGCCCAGTCATCGGGTTTGAAGTGCTTCCTTTTTATAAACTTGTCGTGCCACCTAACCCACTCTTCTTGTACAAGGATAGTGTGTTGAATGGCATCTTGTCATATTTCATCCAACTCATTCAACTGAACCACTCTCTCTTGTTGGGCCTCTGACAAATCTATGCCTAGTTGTATTGTTGTCCTGAAGGTTTTGACATGGAACTCAATGGGAAGGAGAACCTGCTTGACATAGACAAACTCATAAAGTGTGAACCCCATGGTGGTTCTCCATGCAATCCTGTAGGCCCAAAGTGCCTCTGGAAGTCTATCTACCCAATCTTTATGATGCATTTGCATTGTTTTAGTCAGAATAACCTTCAACACTTTGTTTGTGGATTCAAATTTTCCATTGGCCTGCAGATGATATGGAGAAGATTTGCGGTGATTGATATGGTATTGCTGGACAAGGGATTGCATCGATTTCGATGTGAATTGAGCTCCATGATCTGTTACAATCTCTCTTGGGACACCAAAATGGGTAAGAATATCCTCATAAAGAAAATCAACAACAATTTTTTCACTAGCTTGATATAAATATTTTGATTCTACCCATTTGATTACATAATATGTACAAACTAAGATATACCTTCTCTTTCTTGATGCATGAGAGATTGGTCCTATGAAGTCAAGAGCCCATCTTTTGAAGGGCTCAACCAATACATGTGGTTGGAGGGGCATTTATTTAGCTTGCACGGGACTCCCCATCCTTTGGCAGTTGTCAAAACTCCTTACATATATTTTAGCATCCTTAAAGAGTGTTGGAAAATAGTACCCTTGATGAAGTACTTTGTAGGTTGTCCTCTTATCATCAAAGTGGCCCCCACATGAACCATCATGGAAAGCTCGCAAAATGTCGAACATCTCATCTTCCCGTACACATCTAATAATCAGATATGGTCCAGTGTGGAAGAGATCACCTCCAATCCATGAATAATTGGCACTAATATTGACAATTTGTTGTTTTTCCCGTGAAGAAAGGTGTTGCGACAATTTCCCCGTGGTCAAATAATTTGCTATATCTGTGAACCATGGAGAGTTAGTAGAAATAGGGAATAAATGCTCGTCATGAAAACTATCATCTGAAGGATCACTTTCACTTCCATTATGTATTACGGAGAGGAAATATGCAACGAGATTTTCCTTCCGAGACCTATCTATTATAGTGATGTTAAACTCTTGTAGTAATAATAACCACCTAGTAATTCTACCATTGACGATTGGTTTATTCATTGAGAATTTAATGGCAAAGTGGTATTTGTGAACAAAGACTTTGTAACCCTTTATATAATATCTTAATTTGTTCATGGCATATACAATAACTAGGAATTCATTTTCGGTAACAGTATAATCAAGTTTAGTTGGTGACATGTTTTTTATTATGAAATAAATATCATGCGACAATTGATATTATTTTTTCCCCAAAACAACTCCGAGGGATTCATCTGAAGCATATGTACTAATATGAAAGGGGAGGGACCAATTGGCCCCCCTAAGTATTGGTGTCGTGGAAAGATTTTCCTTCAATTCCTTGAAGGCATTTTGGCATTGGGAGTCCCATACAAAATCAATGTCTTTGACAAGCAATTTAAACATTGGTGTTGCAATCTTCATAAAATTTTCAATGAATCTCTTATAATAACCGACATGACCCAAAAAAATTCTTACCTCCTTTTGTGATCGTGGTGTTGGAATATCCATGATGACTTTTATTTTAGCAGGTCTACCTTGATACCTGCACTAGAAATGTGATGGTCAAGAACAATACCTTCTTTTGATAACATCCTGCATTTTTCATTACTTAGAGAAAGGTAAGCTTCCCAACCTCCAATCAAAACTTTTTTCAAATTATCAAGTTCTTCTTTAAAGGTATCACCATAAACAAAGAAGTCATCCATATAAATTTCCACACATTCATCAATCAGATAAAAAAAAATACCTAACATTTTCCCTTTGAAATGTAGTGGGGGCATTCAATAAACCAAATGGAAAAACCCTATAATCAAAGGTCCCCCACGACCATGTGAATGTGATATTTTCTTGGTCTTCCAGTGCAATATGTATTTGATTATACCCGCCAAAACCATCTAGGAAGGAAAAGTATTGTTTTCCTGACAAGGTATCCAACACTTGATCAATAAATGGCAATGAGAAATAATGTCTCAAGGTTGTTTTATTAAGCTCCCTAAAGTCAACACATATTCTCAATTTACCATTATTATTAGGCACGATGACAAGTGGTGAAACCCACTTTCTATCGGAGATGGGGTATATAAAGTTGACAATCAATAGTTTTTGGAGTTATTCCTTCACAATGTCTTTTAAAGTGGGGTTCATGCGGTATTGAGGTTGTCAGATGGGTGCAACATTCTCTTGATCATAGATACGGTGTATGCAAGTTTTAGGGGGAATGCCACACATGTTGGTTTAATCCCATGAAAATGCGCATGATTGTTCTTGTAGCACCCGAATTACCCGTTCTTTTTTGATCTTGGTCCAATTGAGAGTTAATGTTTAGAAATTTAACTGGGGTTATCTCAACAGGAACATTATAGGGGTCAATACTTTCTTTAATAGATAATATAGGACAAGATGAGGAGCTTGTTGATCCAAAATTTTCTTGAAAAATCCTATTAAAAATATGATTCTACAATAATTCAAAGTGTTGGGTAAAATTTGTTGCAGAAAGAAATTGGTTCAACAAGTTTTCTTTTGTGGGTTCTTTCAAATTTTTGGATTCTTCAATGGTCAAAAGAGGGTGTACACTATATTCTTCTTCATAAGGATCTCTTACCCACAGGGATTCTTCTACTATAGGCTTGGTTGGTGGGTATAGGATCAATTTCTTCAAGGTTATGCCATTAGATATGGTCATTTCTCCATATTTGCAGCCAATAAAAGCATCGACTGTGGCTAACCATGGCCTCCCAAGGATCACTGGGTTACCATCCATGGTGGTCTTGGGTTGGATTACCAAGAAATCCATGGGATACTCCCATGAATCCAAGGTTACTATAATTTCATCCAATAATCCAGTAGGTTCGACCATATATTTGTCAACGAATTTGAGTACAGTGGGATTGGGTCGAAGATTTTCCAATTGCAATTTTTCCATGGTTGGGACAGTCACATTGTTGATGGCAACCCTTAATTCAATGAGGGTGTTATATAAGGGGACATTGTTGATAAATATAGTGACTATCAGATTAACCGGATCTACATATTTCTCCATCATAGTCTTTTCAAACATCAGATAAGCTAGTTTCCCTACTACTTGAATTGCGAGAGGCTCCTTTTGTTTTCTTCTTGGTTTTTTAATGCATAACTCCTTGAAGGTTTTGGCATATATGGGGACATTTATGGCTTGCAACATGGGTATTTTGACATAGAAATCTTTTAGTTCCACTTCTAAATCAAATTCTAGTTGGGCAGCCAGTTTTTCTATGGCTAATCTCTCCAGATAAGGAGGAATTTTAGGTACTTGAGATTGTTGTGTGTGTAAAGTGGGAACTTGAGGTTTTACTTCCTCAGTTGTTGCAAATATGAAGTGGAAGGTGTATGTGTAGTAGGAATAATTACTTCATCGGGTTGGTCATCATTGTTTGTTTGATCAGGAGTTTCAATTTCCTCTTCAATGACGACAATGGAATATTTTGGTTTCAAAACCTTAGGTGTATGTATTTTAATGGTATTGGAGTGACCAGGTTTGTTGGAAAGGTTGGTAGCTCAACATTAAAGGAGGGATGAGTTGGTCTATTTTTAGGATTGGGGATCGACTGTGCAGGAATCTATGTTGGTCTAGGGGGATTTGGACTTGCGGTCAGCTGTAGTAATGGTGGAATAGTAGGTTGGGATAAAATCACTTGTGTTTGCATAGGAGGGTAGGATTATGGAATTGGTGAGGGAT
>JZKD02S0031256.1:0-12113 GCA_000966675.3 Picea glauca
AGTAATGATGCCCATAGCATTATATCTTTCATCTTGATACATAACCTCCTACATAGAAAAAACATAACTTGAAAACATCAACAAGAATCTCAATAGGTGGTTCTAAGATTTTGTATAGTCTCTATCTTTCAATTTAAGCCATACATATGTTAATCATGAACATAGTTCCAAAGGCCAATAAGAAAAATCCCATACAAGCTAAAATTTCAAACACCAAGCTAAGATCGAGAAGAAGAGGTTGTAGAAGAGAAATTTAGAAAGTGAAAGTAAGGCTTATATGAAATAAATTCATCATTTTCCTCCTTAATGTTGATTATCCCTGCCTCCAAGAGCCCCCTTTTTGACAAAATCTTGAAGAAAGAGTATCATCATGATCAACTCCCTCTTTATGAGAGAATATTGAAGCAAGAGTATCATCACAATCAACTCCCTCTACTTGATACAATCAAACAACCATGTCATTGATAATCAAAACTACTCCCATCAGTTGTAAACATAGAATCAATCATTGATTCCACCACCATAGGTTTTGAATATATCTTCAAGTTAGGTATTTCACACCCTTCTTTCAATGCCAAATGATCCAATACAAAAGTACATATATTAATAACACAACATGAAAGATCCACTCACCAAGAACAAGCACAAAGTACAAATGAACAAGATCATCAATAGCTTAATACCATCTATCACATCCATAATAAAAATAAATGAAAATGTACAATATGTACAACCAACACTATCCCCAAGGGATAATGCTAGAAGTTCCCTCCATCTGTAACAATCATTGAAATTGAGTAAGGTCGTCATTCTTGTAAACCCTTTAGTCACAACTCAACTAAAACATATCAATGAATAATCCTCAATATATCACAAAATGATTAGGCCATCCTAGGCTCCAAAAAACAAAAAACAATCAAATGGTTAAGCATGCCTATCACGGGGATCAATCCATTCCAAATATTTGGATCCCTTGGAACAAATCAACCACTTGTTGTTCCCTGAAAAGGTTCACTACCCAAAATTGTGAGCATAATGAAATTCTTTTTTGATTTGCATATTGTCTTGTTCTTTCTTTTTATTATTAGTTAGGGAATTTCTTCTTTTGAACTCATTCAATGCTTTGAGCTCTTTTGATCTTTTGGTTCTTCATCATGAGGTTTCATTCCAAGTCTTTTGGATATGCCTAATTTGTGAATCAGGCTTGATCAAGATTGGGCCTCTTGCTTTTTTTCAATCACCAAATAGAGGTCAATCTCTTGATTGGGCATATTTTTACTATTCAAGCTTTTCTTTTCGGCCTGATTCTCTAGTCAGACCTAATATTTGGTTCAAGCTATTTGGCGATCCACATTTGTGATCAATATTTTATTTCATTTACCCATCCATAATATTCTTACCTTGTTTTTCTTTTTCTCTTTTCACTTAGTCTCTTTTCTCCTTTGTCAATTTTTTCGAACACTTAGCCAAATTTAAGCAATGCGGGGGTAGAACAAGTGTTGGACCCGCACTCCTTTAGGTCCGCAGGATAGAAATAACGTGTACTACAATATGCACCTCTTACTTTCATATCCTCCAAATCGCAATTTTTTTCACTATTCAACACTTAACCATTTTTCGTGAAATGCGGATGTGGGGCCACCAATCATACATTAACCTTTTTCTTAAGACTCTAGGTCTATATACCAACCAACCCACATTCCCATATTATTCAAAATGCACCCTCTACCTCTGCGACCCGCAAAATGACCATCTCCCACACTTAATTGCATTTGTTGTTTTCGGTACAAGCATTCTTACCTCTCTTTGTATCCTCAGGTCCATGGTCCCTCGTACTACATTATACACTTTCCAACCTTCATATTACACTCCCATACTTACCATTTTTTTATCTTCCACGACATCACATCACCACTTCCCATCACATTTATTTTCCCCACCACATCAGCTGGCACTTGTGTAAGCATAATACCATTATTAAGTTCACGAAACACTTGTAAACCTTGCAATAAATTCAAATCTCATGCAAGCTGGAAACATTAAAGAAACATTTACATTGATTGAACTATCAAGACAATATGTGGTGAAATTAAATAAAAACTAATATGCCAAGTTGTAAATATCGACAGTAGTGCCACCTATTGCCAAAGCCAAAAGCAGATAAATGAATGTCAAGTAAGAAAAATGAGTCATATTGCGGAGATAAACTAAACACACTTGGGCATGAAGATCAAGAGTTTAAGTGGTCGAGAGCATACAACTACTACAAGGCTCTTTCTCCGACTGAGAAAAATATGAACTTAATTTGGACTTCAGGCATAACATTCGTTGGTTGTGTTCCAGAAGTAATAGATTTCAAAGAAATTGTTCAATGGTGTGTAGATAAGTTCAACTTTGAGAAAATAATAATTCAACTTCAAGGACATCAGCCCATTTCTTTAGCTCCTACAATAATTTCTAGAATGCTATGACTTCCTACATCCACCTTGTGTTTTAGAAACGAAGAGGAAAATGAATTCCTGAAACAACATAGAGGAGGATAAAAGTTTATAAGCAATTATTTGGTCAACCCAATCAACAACCCTGGTATTTCCAAGATTGAGGTAACTTCATTAAAATACCCATAAAAAAATTTTGCATGGTTTTTTTCCCATATAATTGGTTTGGAATCTACTGCATCTGTACCAAGAAATATTATATATGTCCTGCATTTTTCTTTGCATAAGAAATCCATTATAGACTAGCGCCACCTTATTTTTAGTGAAGTTTCTTTTCAACTGGGTAATTTGAAAAAGACTCAAAACTTCTATGTGACCTCTTACCTCATATTTTCCATTTCTTATGGTCATGTATTTGAAGACTTGTTGAGGGAAATGAACATTGATTTCAAGATGGAACCAATTTAAGCATGGTATTCGGCCCTATATAGACACAAAACTCAATATAACTTTCACTCAATTCACAATATCTTAGTTCAAAAAGTTTATTTTTGGCCCTAGTACGTCAAGATTATCTTTTGAAGCTGGCACATTTCTCTCAAGGAAGGGAGATTTTCAGACTTCCAAGGAATTTACTGTTATCAGGTTGTTCGGGGGTGAAGAAAATCCTTTTCTTCTCCCATTTTATGTATCAGACAAACTTTTCACTGAGAAAATATGCAGACATTATAAAACCTGGGCCCATTCCTTCAACGACAGGAGAAAAAAATAGTCCATACCCCTGCCATGGAAAATTGGAGAATTCACTATAAAGCACATAACCCACCTCGACGAACTTGCGAGCCATATTGACCAAATTGGCTTGAAGGAAGCTGAATTTGTTAAGGTTTTGATCTGGATAACAAGTTCACTATACATATGGAATTGATTAGCTATTTGTCACATTTCAACAAAATTAAACAATTTCAAGAAATGGGTGAAGATAATTTGGATCTCTTTGAAATTGCAGTAGAACAAGTTCGAGATAATATGGAAGAATTGATCAATACCAATGAAGGTTACCGACAACACAACAACGAAGTAGTAAACAAAAACCCTAATTCACCAACTGCTTCCCAGAAGAGTACCCCATCAAGAACAAACTTAGGATTAGTGGTATTGAAATGAGAAAAACATCAGACAGAGGTTCAGATGATGGTGGTGATAAAGACCCACCAAGGAAAAATATTGAAAAGTCCCATACTATTTATACCTTTGTTAAAAGGAAAATAAATACACAAACAACAGGGTTGACCATACCTAAAACCCAAGAAAGTCCACCAGCAATGGATGTTGATTAACTCATTGAAGAACCCAGTTGGTATGAGCAAAGATTATTGGAAACCAGGGAAATTGTTGAAGCCCTAATTACTCAAGAACCTAAAATATTTGAGGAAGAATCTATTACCTTGCACCACGTGGCCTACAATCGAGTATCCAAAAAAATGTTACTAGAAAAAGTTAATACAAGAAGTAAAAAGTCATCATAAAAATGGAAACTAATAATCGATTTTTATGGGGTTGTACCATAAAAAGTCGCACAATTCTACGACACAACCGAAGATTCTTTGAAGAAGTCTGTTGATACTATGAAAAGAGAAAATTTAGAATTGAAAAAAAATATAAAATAATTAAAAGTGAAGTGAATGCCAAGGCCTTTATTTCCAAAGCCCCTAAATACAATTCAACCAACACTCTTGTTAGAAAACATTATGGAAAGCAACAATACGTGTAAAGGCTCATCAAGATTGTTGCAAGCAACAAGAAAGTATGTTGGGGATGCAATACAAAAAATAATAGACCTAATTCAAGAAATTTGGGATCTTTCTCAAAGTGCTACCAATTTTTCAGCAAGAGTTATAAATTTCAAAGAATATTTGTAGAAATATTTGGAGAACGATGAAGGATTTTACAAGGAGGTTGTAAGTACATTCTCAACCAGATTTTCAAGCTTAACTGATGCCCATAGAAGAGAGCATAAACTTCCTTCTACTACTCGAATGAACAAATCAATGCATGTTAGTTGAGGAGAATTAAACATTTGAGAAAAATGATAAGTGAGTTAGATGTTTTAAAAAATAAAAGAGGTGATTTATTCCTTAAGCTTGTCGATCTCACAAAAGAACTTGACGACCCTAATTTATTAATGGATACAATGCCCTCATCAAAAGAAACATTAATAGAACAACTTAATGCATTAAAAGTATCTTGGAAAAATGAATTTACCAAAACAATAGAGTTTCCTAAAGAAGAAGTTGAAAGATGGCTAGTCAGGTATGTTAACATAAATGATGAAGTGGATGACACGTTGCATCAATCGGGTATTGACATGAGAGAATTAGAAAATGAATTGTTTGAGATCAAAACTAGGCATGAGATCATTGTGGCTCAATTAAGGGAATATGTTGAGGAATGGTTAAAAAGGGCATTAATCAAAATCATCGAGCCAGAAAATCATTAAATGTTTAAAAAAATAAAAGAGGTGATTTATTCCTTAAGCTTGTCGATCTCACAAAATAACTTGACGACCCTAATTTATTAATGGATACAATGCCCTCATCAAAAGAAACATTAATAGAACAACTTAATGCATTAAAAGTAGCCTGGGAAAATGAATTTACCAAAACAATAGAGCTTTTTGAAGAAGAAGTTGAAAGATGGCTAGTGAGGTATGTTAATAGAAATGATAAAGTGGATGACACGTTGCATCAATTGGGTATTGACATGAGAGTATTAGAAAATGAATTGTTTGAGATCAAAACTAGGCATGAGATCATTGTGGCTCCATTAAGGGAATATGTCTAGGAATGGTTAAAAAGGGCATTAATCAAAATCATCGAGCCAAAAAATCAAGAAACTATTGCAACGATTATGCCACCTCAGCCACAACAAGCATATACAAAAGAGGCACCTCCAAGACAGTGAAGGCACCTCCAAAGGGAGAGATTGTTGGCATGTTCTACAGGAAGCGTGTGGTTGTCATTTATGGAAAGAACGACAACGACGATGGAAAATAGGAAAAACATAAGCTCAGGAGGAGAAGCGAACAATATGTAGAGATCAAAGCTCAGAAGGGAAAGTGCAGTACAGAAATGTGATCAGGATCAAAATCTCCACAGGACAAACTGAGACTATTGAGGATTCGAATACCCGAATACCCGATAGTCGTTGGATCACTTTTAAGTGGAAGGGCATGATAAGCTAGAAGAGCAACACAGAATATAGATTGATCCATCAATCTAAGAACACGATCGAAGAACAACATTTCGTTCACGTCAAAAGTTGCGAGGAGGTTATTGTTTGAGGAATCTCACTTCGGAAGAATTGACAACTTGAAAGTCGAATTACCTGAAGCCCGAAATCTGAAATGAATAAGGACCATCAAATCTGGAGAAAATGCGATGATTAGATCAGGGAGAACCCCGTTAGCAAACCAGGTCTACAAGGACATGTGTTAGACCAAGTTGGCAGGCCATGTTAGAAGACCACGTCAGCAAGTACACATGGCATAATTAGATGATGACAAGTGTCAAGATAAAATTGGCTCGTTCCATGTCAACAAGTGACGTAACCAAGCTACGTCACTTCGGGAGATTTACTTCGCAAGTTTCATCACCAAAAAATCTCAAAAGTCCTGAAGTCCCGAAGGATGAGGGTCTGAAGTCACTCTCAGCTGTCCGATCTAAAGATCACTTCAGGTGCATTCTCAATCGTTGATCTAGTTCAGTGGAAGGATAGTGTAAGTGGAAGTGTTAACTGATAGTAAGCAGTCTCCACCGCCTATGACTTATTCAACAGGTGACCACTCCCGAGAAGAATGAAGCAAGGATTATCCTAAAGTCTCGAAGTCCTGATCGCTGAAGACCCAAGGGTCGAAGAAGATCCAGGCCGTCGGTTTCTAGAAGGATGCATGGAAGAAATCTATGCAGTTCGGGAAAAAACACTCACGGAGAAAGTGAAGGAAGAGAAGTTGAGATTTGAATTCCCCAAAGCCCGAAGAACCGAAGGAGCTTAGGCTCGTCGATCTGTAGGAGAACACACGTAAACAAATCGTGTACTCTGGTTGGTACACTCTAGGAAAAATTGAGCAAGGAAAGTTGAGAGTTGAGATTCCCGAACCCCGAAAACCTAAAGTGAATCTCAACCGTCCGATTTTGAGAGACATGCATCAGTCGATTACTAACTCCAGATAAAAGAAAAGGAAGGAGGAAAGGTTGGAAAGTTGATATTTTTGAACCCCGAATACCCGAAGTCTCGACTATCGTCCATCTCGTTAGGATATTAAATCGTGACCATTGATTCTGATAAGCGCTCAAGCGCTCATTTGGCCTAAACGTCTGGACACTGCCATTGGTCATATGGTAAGAGATTTAAAAGGAAGAGCCACTGATTAAGGAGGACAGGTGTCTACAGATCATCGAATCTGGAATATTGACATACGGAGGAAATAAAGGGTTGAGAGTTGAAACTCCCGAATCCCGTATCACAGAATGAATCGTAGTCGCTGATTTGGAAGGGAGCTACTTGTCGACAGATCATGGAGATCTGGGATCGCGCGTGGAAGGAGGAAATAAGGCAGGAAAGGAAGGATGATAACAACCATTGATCGAGAGGCATCTCCAAGGGATTGGAGATCAATAGTCATGCTCAATTGTGGGGTCAGAACATGCTCGGTTCTTAATTTTTCATGAGCGGGCCGCAATCAAAACCACGGTATCAACAAAGGCATACGTGGAGCTCTGTAGTGAATTGCGGGGTGAAAAGCGGGTTGCCCTCAAACTGCCTTTGGTCGTGCTCGCAATCACGTGGTCACATGAGATCATCGCCCAAGGTCACATCAGTGGAAGATAGGGAAAGGAGCTAGCGCTTCTAGGCTCCACATCGGAGGTTACTCATTGAAAATTCAAAAAGGCCTATGCGTGTATAATCCAACGACACTGATCAAACAAAATCTGATCGAAGGGTTGTTGTTTCACTTCATGATTTCTTGATCAATTACGATTCAGATAGACTAACTTAATCATTGTTCTGGGGCATTGGAATCATTGTTCTTGAGTGGTTTGAGATTCCTAACTCGAGGGTTGGAGATTTGGAGTGTAACGGATGATGAGAGAAGGAATAAAGGAAATATGTTGTGATAGAGGCAGGTTGTTGTTTCTCAGTAAAAAAAGTTGAACTGTATGTGATGAAGAAGACAACAGGAACATAAAGTGCAAGAATATGCGAGTAGGAAGACACTGATGCAGGCAGAGTAGAGTAGTGTAGCAGAACAATGATGAGACCGGTAAGCCATTGATAAATACTGTATCGGTGTAATAAATTTCTGCAAGCAAAGATTTATAAAACAGGGTGGTAGGGTGGTGCAAGGGAGAACAATTGTTCTCTATTATACAAGTTTGTCCTTGTGTGACTAGAATTTGGTGCTTCCATCCAGTTGGTGCTGGAACACTCAAGGAGTTGGTGCTTCCTTCTAGTGGGTGCTAGAGAAACCAGAGAGTTGGTGCTCCCAACAAGTTGCAAATTGTAAAACAAAGGTGGTAGTCTCACAAAGAGTTGGTGTTCATACGAATGATAATGTGAAAAAAATAAAGACTACTTATCATATTAAGAAGAAGAGGTTTTATCTCTTTATGGGTTTCCTCAGGAATATCTGTCTCTGTATACTTCATGTGTGTGATTGATGTTGAATACTCTATTGCTTACTTACCTGAATTATTGCGATCATCATTGAGTGTTCTATAATTATATAATGAGTTTAAAATGGGTATAATTGTTTAATCACAGTAACAACTGATTCACGCCCCCCCCCCCTCTCAGTTGTCTAACAATTATTTCCTGACTATGTCTCAACAAGGGCTTTGAAATTTTTGAGGTGTTGAAAAACTTCTGATTTTTTCCTGAGAAAAAAAATCCATGTGAAGCGTGAGAAATCATCAACAAAAATGAGAACATACCTTGTTTTAATTATTTATGGATGCAGAAAAGGGCCCATGAGGTCACTATGGATGATATCTAAAGGAGATGAAGCCTTCTGAGCTTTTCCTTTGTCGAATTTCTCTTGAGGGTGTTTTCCAAGAACACATCACTCACAAATTTCTTTGGAGAAGTGGATGTCGGGTAGACCATCAACCATTCCCTTCTTGCTAAGTTGTTGCATATATATGAAATTTAAATGCCTGAACCTTTCGTGCCATATCCTACTGCTTTCATCAACATGAGTAAGCAGTAATGCAAAATCTGGTTCAATAAATTCAAAAAATGTGTAGAGTCTAGATTGATGATTTACCTCACCGGTAGCAACCCTAGAATTGGTTTGCATTTCATAGATACATGGAGAGAAGATTGATGGAAATTTTGGGAACGTGTAGAAAATTCTCGAAGCTTCCATTTGTGAGTTCAATTCTTCCTCTTCCGGTTACCTTGACTGGAGAGTTGTCCCCCATCAGAATAGGAGGACCTTTGCATGCATCCAATGAAGAATAAAATCTACGATCCAAGCATTGGCAGAGGATTTGATGGAAATCATAGCATGGATAGAATTGTCTTTCTTGAGATTTTGATCTTTCGGCTTCTTCTTCTTGGCACCCTCAGGGATGCAATATCCAAGGTTGTTTTGTTGAATTATTTGGGCTATTTGATATATCTGTTTCTACATACATGCAGATTTTGGATTGAATCCTTTATGGCAATAAGTGCATTTATCCCCTTTTCTTCCCTTTCCACCTTTGGATCCAGAGGCATCGTTGAAGGTTTTTGAGTACCCTTCCTTCTTTGGATTTGCATGTGCTTTCCTTTTGTCTCTGTATTTATATTTTTGATATTGATGACCGCTACCATCTTGCACACTAAGTGCATGTGCCTTTGGGCCTTTGATTTTTCCCATATTGATGAGCTTGTTTTTCTCTCATGTTAGAGACTCGATAAAGGCCTCAAGAGAGGGAATCATTCAGGTGGCTTCAAAGGTGAGCCTAACTCAATGAAATGTAGATACAAACACTGAGTATTCCGGACCAAGTTTGGAGAGAATGGTAAGAACCATTTTTTCTCCTCCTTAGATTTATCAACCCCACAAGCCTTGAGTTGTGACAACAAATCCTTATATTTGGTAAATAAATCTTGGAGATTGTCGAAGGTTTTTGGATCCAAAGTGAGTAATTACACCTTAAGCATGTGATCTCTCATCTCGTCATGTTTTCCAAAAGTCCCTTCCATGGTGGTCTAGGATTCATTGGGGGTTTTACATGAGGATATGTGAAAGAGGAGTTCAAGGGAAATGAGACTGCAAATTGTTCCAAACACTTCATCCATTCGATTTAGATACTTGGACTTTTCTATGGATGATGTTGGTTCTGTCTCTATGTTCATGGTTAACTTGTATAATCCTCTACCTTGAAGATGCATTATCTACCTCGAAGATGCATTATCATCTTCTCCTTCCATGCAAATAAATTGTACGATGTAAGAATGAATTCTTTTGGAAATTCCATTTTTTCCGTTGTCTTCAATATTTGGTACCTTGAAAAATAATTTGGTGTGTCTTTTCCCTAGTAGTCCATTGAATCTAATACCATGTAAATGTGTTGAACCTACACATAATATATCTAGCTAGAAAATTACATACACAATTTGCAGAGAAAATATGAGAAAAGAGAAGCAAGAGAAAAAGAATGGAAGAATTCTCATCAACCAATTGAATGAATGATAATTTACACATGATATACTCTGTATAACTCAACTAATGTGAACTGGAGGAGAATCCAATGTGCCATAGTGATGGTATAGAGTGATCTAGACACACACCAATAGTTACGGTAGTAAACTTCCATCTAGTCTGATCTCTAAGGTAGTTATGGGAGTGAACTGCCACCTAGTCTGAGTTAACTAGTCTCCCAATCTCTAGTTGAAAGACTAAAATAGAGTAAAATGAGGAGGAGATTAAGGAATCATAAGTAATGAACTAGTATGGTGGAAGTCCCAAGGACAATGCGCATTAGCTGGTGATGATCCCAATGTTGCATGGTGATGATCCCAATGTGGCATCTTGACTCCACTCAACTGATCAAACTGAAGTGTGAACTGAAGAGAATATTCTCCTAAAGAAATATTATCCTAGAGGAATATTCTCCCTAAACTATAGGAGACTGAATAATGAATAATAAACATAGGGAAAACCTTAGGAAAAATAAATCCTAGGTGTGTGTGAAGTATCTCCAACAACCTCTAATTGTTCCTTGAATTGAGAAACCCTAGAGAAATAGTCTTGAATTGTTTCTCTTTTTTGCATCTTTGTATTCTTTAGTTGGGTTCTCAAGTTCATCATCTAGTTGATGTTCTTTCCTTCATACATTCTGGTTAGGGCATCAAACATATCTTTTGGAGTATTCTTAGAAGACACTAGAGGGATCAAGTGGTATTTAATGGAATATGCAATTATTCTTTTAGCCCTAATCATATCCTTCTTGTACTTCTCTTTGGCTTCATCTTCTTTGGGTTTCTGTACATTTTATTTTATGAATTTTGCAAGGTCATTCTCTTCAAGCATGAGTCCAATTTTGTACTTCCAGGCACACAACTTTTCCACACCTTCTAATTTGTCAACAAGCTTGGTGCTTGCAGACATCTTGACCTGGAGTTAAGAAAATGACCAAAAAATAAAAGTGCTCAAAAAATGAATATGAACTTACCAGGAGATGCGCTAGGCTGAAGCAAGTTGGGTGGAGCTCACTGTTTCAAAAAATTCCAAGTTTTACCCCTTGAAACTTGACATGTGAAACTCTAGACTGGTATTGGTTTTGGTTTTCCTGTACTGGCCAAAACTAGGGTTTGATTTTCTGGAGAATCTAGCCACTGAAAAAGTTTTCTCAAGCTGCCAAAAGATGCGCTAGGGCAAGGCACACTTCCCAAGATAGACTTTGGTAAAAAAATCCTCTTCAGTAAAAAAACCCTAATTTTCTTGTATGACAATAATGACATTTTTAGATACTGAGTGAAAGATGCTCTATTCATTTGATTTCTGAAACCATGTTAATTTTTAGTGTTGTTATTAGGCTATTTCCAAATTACATGAGCATTTCAATGCATTTCCAAAACAACAACATAAAGAGGATTACTGAAAGAAACATAATCACAAGGTACACAAAATTTTATCTTGGGAAACCCTCATGGGGGAGAAAACCCAACAAAACTTCCTCAATAATAGATTGCCAATACAATGCCAAGACTAAGACCAAAACACCAAAGATAAACCAAGACTGAGCATGCGCCTCTCTTCTCCTTCCTCCTGCAACTGCAACCTCCTTCAAGATAAGCGCACTAGATGAGTGAGTGTGTGAGTGAGTAAGTGAGGCACCGTCCTCACATATAAATACTAGTTGAGGAGGTGCTAGGGTTATGTCTCTTCACTTAGTAGGGCCAAATTCTTCTAGGAGTGGTTAAAACCACTTTATAAACACTAGGGGATGAATTTACAAATACCACCATATAAATATGGTTTGACCAATCCACAAAAGGGGATTTCGTCTTATACAAGACCCGACATGATCAATCCACCAAAGGGGATTTTATCTATAAGATAATAACTTAAATATAATTTAATATTCTTCAAAGTTACAATATTTCAACACTATCATCATTATC
>JZKD02S0031267.1:23282-33406 GCA_000966675.3 Picea glauca
TAGTCTGATGAGACCGAAAAAGAGATAAATTATCGCCCAACAGATGCTTTCTTCAAATACTTTAACGAGCGTGAAAATAGCAAGGTCGCTCGGCAATCTTTTCATGTTTAGAGAGCCTGAAAAGAGCTTAAAGAGGACTCCAGGGGGGTTCATTTTTCATATAACCTTGTTGAGCTTGAAAAAGTAATAAAAGTGTGCTCGATCACGTTCTCATGTATTTTCGAGCATGAGAACGGACAAAGACCAAGCTCGAGGTTTTGTACAAAAACCATAAAAAACAATCAAAACATGCGATGAAGAAGAAAAAATATATGCATCCCTGTGCACGAACATCGAGGTCGTTATGTCTGCAAAAGTCACACTCATAAGGGTATTAGGCATTAGGTTGTAATAAATGAACAATTATAAAATCCAATAACAAATGGTAAAAGTAAATATAAAGGGGTAAAAGTTCTTTTTACCATAGTCATTTTAACTTTACCAATATTTGAGTCCAAACCCCCTCTTTTGCCCTTGAATTCCGGCGCTTGATTGCGGGAGTTACGAGCATCCATTCGACGAACCGTCTCTGGCAGTGAGGTAAGCTCCTTGTCCTCTATCTTTTCATGGTTTGATTTTTCATTTTCATTGGCAAAAATCATAGTTTTGATTTTGTTTTGGGGGTTAAAGTTGTGCTCAGCCATTCTCGTAGGCCAGCCACACGGGGCCTGTGAGAATGCCTCATTCTCGCAGGTGAGCCCATAGGCACCTGTGAGAACCTCGCATTGTGCCTAAAGGGAACCTGCAAGAACCACAAAGTGGAAAATTGTTTAAAGTTTTGCTCAATGAAAAAGATACCAAGTGTTGAATAGAGTTACTAACTTTCTTCTTATGCTTCTTATGCAGGTATTTGGCTATCACCATGGTTCTGGAATGGCGTGAAAGAGTGCATGAAGAAGATGATGCCATTGTCAGGAATCATCTGGCCACTGTTGCCGCTTTACGAGACTGTGGTCTCTTGAAATTCTTTCATATCCCGGGTATGAGGACCCAAGTCAGGTTATTGGAGTACCTTGTGCATATGTGGGATCCTGACCAGCAAGTATTCCATGTAGGGGTCCACACATTGTCCTTGGATATCAAGGACATTTACTTCTTGACAGGACTATTACGACGTGGGTACCACATGAGCCTGACTGGTAGCAGAGGTGGTCGGCTGCCCATGAGTGAGTACTGTCATTTGCACTGTGTTCTAGAGGCAGAGAGGAGCAAAGGGAAAGTAGCCAATTGGGGAGTGTGGGATTTGACCCTTCGCACTATTTTGTTCACCATTTCTTGTATGGCTGGGAGCGTTGCTCCTCACATAGCTCTCCAGATCTACTTTCAGTATGCCATAGAGTGTACTGAGCCTCAGGTTTTTAACTGGGCAGACGCAGTGCTTCGTAGCATGAAGAGGCAGTTGACCAAATGCAGGCGAGGCAACCTGAAGCAATCCGGGTACGGGTCTTTGTTGGTGTCCTTATTTCTTGAGACGGTTCCCTTACTAAGGCTGCAATGTAACATACCCACTATAGAGATCAGACTTCTTCTATCGGGAAATCGGACTTCGCGATTTCACGATTCCCGTGATCACGCGTTTGTGTCTTGTGATTCCTCGAAACCCGACGTAAGTCAAACGTTGACCCTTTGCGACCCTATCGGGGTTTTGGTACTTGCGATGTTCAAAACAACTCGCATTACCAACCCCCGAACCCTGATGGTCCAAAACACTGATACGTGCCTCGACAGATTACTCTCCTGGTAAAAATCTGGCCCACATGATCGCAAATCCATAAGACCACGGTCTTATTTCCTGTCGGGGTTTCGGTACTTGCGATGTTCAAAACAACTCGCATTACCAAACTCTGATTCCCGACTTGGTACGCCACCTATCCTCCTCTCTGACGTCTGTGGCCCACAACCTTGGCTGTCGGGATATCGCGTATCGCGATATCACGGTTCTTGGCGCAATATTCTCTTTGTCTCCAGGAACCCCGAAGTGTCGAACCCCGACTCCCTTCGGATTCCTGACACGTGTTCCACCGGAGATCTACAGCTATGATTCCTCTGGTGTTTCAAGATTCAAAAGGTATTAAGTTTCTTGGCTCTTAAAACCCCGATGCCTCAATATCCCGATACCTCTCTGGGACCTTCTCCTCTGCTCACTAGGACTTAACTCATGTGCAACTTCTGTCCAATCACATGGTTGTCGGGTAATCCAGTGGTGATCCGATCGCTCACGATCCTTATGACCATAAGTCTACAAGACCTCAGCCTTAGGTCTCCAGTCGGGATTTGGGCTTTCCAGTGCCGCGATACACGTAACCACCGGACTCACGATACGCCAAATCCCGATACGTTTTCTCTTGGCTTATGCCCTTCCTGACTATGGCGTGGTCCATGTGACCTACTCTTATATGACCGCGACCATATGCACCCATCGAGGTTTCGGGTTTTTCAACACCTCGATGTACATGTCCACGGAACCTACCATATGCCGATCCTCGATGAAATCTGGGTCTTTCGATACGTGTCTTATCCGGGTGGACGATCTAGATCTATATCGGGACTTTCCCCATGGATTGTCCCGATATCTTGTCATCAGGATTCCCGAATCTCGAATCCCCGATACTGACTCTTCTCTCGGGGTTTTCACCCTTGTTCACGAGGACTAAACCCTCATGCATTTCCTAACAGATCCAACGGCGGTCGGGTCCTTTAACTAAGATCTGACGGCCCAGATCTATCTCACGTCGCGCACTCTCCCACTAATCTCTGGACGTGGAAGAACCAACGGTCCAGATAATCCCACAAACCTTAGGGATCTACAACCCCGATTTATTCTCTATTCATGAAGGTAGAGGGAAAAAGAGACAAGGTATGTAACGCCTTTGTTTCTCTCGTCAATCTAACGATTGTGAATGAGCATGGGTCTTCCAACAGGATCTCATCCCTCGAATTTGTTACTTATCCCTATGCTACTGCCTTGGGACTTTTAAGAGGGTCATTCCTCCTCGTACAGGGTTGTTAAGACTTGCGCAGCCAAGTCCTTTTTACAGGTTCTTGGTAAACCTTTCTAGAGAGGGAATCTCTGTGAAGAGATCTACTCTGGGGTATTCCGGGGGACAGAGAAGGGGAAACAACTTCCCGAGAATGGGCTGGAAGCCTAACTTAGTTCAGCCGAGGCATAATTAAATTCCTTTTATCAACATAAGTCATGCATGGTTTCCTCTATTATAAGCATATATCTATTCATTCTTATCAAACACTGCACAGAAATTTTAACACTGAAATCATCCACAATTTCACAGTTCCATGAGCATATATATACATATATCAGACTATGAATTTCAAGATGCAATATATATAAACACTTATCAGAAATGGCACGAGAAGTATGGGAAACTACTGAGAGGGGTGCTCGTTTCCACCCAACTGTAGGCGTAGTGACTCCCAGCGGACTTACCACTAGCCACCCCCAAGCTGAGACCACGATGTTCTGAGACTGCGTTTCTCTGTCTGCCAGTGACCAGGAGCGAAGGTTGCAATCCTTCCTCTTTGCTATCACTCACTCTGCATAATTACAGAGTTCCCCTCGTGTCTACCATTTCAATCGCCTTTGCCATACGCCTTATCCTCTCACGAGGTTGCATGTGGCACGATTACCCTCGTGCCGATCAGACCTGACGGCTCTACGGATGGGTGGTTTACCATCCCATCCCTCATCAAGCCATCCGCCTACCAGTCTGTGAGGCATTGAATTTCAGGGCCAGCGAGCCGCTTTTGGTTCTCCGAGCCAGTGGAGTCAAAATACAGTATTTAATTCTCGATGGAAGTTAACGCCACCTTTTCAGGTGCCTTCCACCGCCATTGTGGTCTCCATTTCTGCACATCCCCTCTAAGCAATTCTGCAATAAATTCACAATATCATTCACATTCATTGACCTCTTTCTCAAGGTCCATTTACATCACATATTCACCTTTATGAGTTTGCCATAGTCCTTGGCCAGTTTCGTTATATTTACAAGCTGGGGGAAACAAGGTGTTACATGCAGGTTGAGTGGGGTTTACCGGCTCCAACAGATCCAAGAATGATGAGGTGGTGTCATCTCATGGCCTGACACGTAGATGGACCAATTATCAAATACAATGATGCCTTCTTCGACTGGTTGCGACCACAGATGTTGATGGTCGATGATTATGCCTATGTCGGGTTGGACTTCTGAGGAGATCCGAACTTGGTCCTGCCTGAGGGCGCTCAGTGGGGGGATCTTGGTAAGAAGTACACATTTTTCTTTTTAAATGTTTTTTTTAATTTTATCATATGCAAATGTTTTTTATGTTCATCCAAGGTCTAAATACAAAATTCTTTTTTGATGACATAGACGTGGGGCCTTATAGACCTCCTGGTACTTCTCCTATTCAGCGACGAGGAGAGGTGGCTCCAGTGCCACAATTGGACGTCGAATATTATGAAGCAGTGGAACAAAACCTAGAGGGTTTGACAGCAGACATTCCAGACATGCCCCTTGGAGAGGTTCCACGACGTTATCAGCGTCATACAGTAGGAGTGTCAGAGTCCATTGGTCGACTGCTTCGTAGGGTTTCCCAGGCAGTCATGTGTTACTGTGAATGTCATCCATGATGTCACTTTGTAGAGGCTATGAGCTTCAGATTTTGAAATTTTGGTCCTCGGACAGAAATTTTTGTAAAAACGTGTTTGATCGTTATATATACATACGACTTCTACCGGTTTATCTTGTGTTGTGTGAAAATTGATGTGATTGATTTATAAATGACCCAAATGTCTGTCTAATACATAGTTAGCTAATGCATCAGTTAATGTATTTATACGTCTAGGAATATGTTGATATTCAATATAATCAAAATAACGTTCCAAGAGGTGAATTCGCAAATACACCTGTAACAAAGTAGGACTTCGAATAGTATAGACATTACCTAACTGTAGTACTACGAGCTGCGAATCAAGTGACACAACCAAATGAAAGATTCCAAGTGAGATAGCATCACAATTCGATAATGGTGCTATACTCTGCAATATTGTTGGTCGCACGGCCGAGGCACACACCTCGTAAAGAGACAAGTTCGTTTGTAGGGGCGTAAATTTCCCTGCAGCGGAAGCAAGGTTCTGAGTACTACAGCTAGCGCCATCAGCGAAGCCAATGTAAGGTAGCAAAGACTCTGACATCTGGAAATCAAACACAACGTCACATAAGGGCAAAGACCAGATAATGAAAAAAGCAAGCTACAGTAACACACAAGAAGTATGATACAATAAAAATACAGGTACTCGTACACAGGTGATCTTATGCATAGTACTTCTTCAAGTACAACCCATTTATGGGTTCACTCAAAGGGATACCATCGTAATCTACTAAATCATAAGCCCCTTTTTCCAAAACTCGTCTAACGATATAAGGACCTCACCACATGGCTTCAACTTTTCCAGCTCCTAGCATATCTCGATCTTGTTCATAGAGGAGAACAAGATCTCCTTCGGAGAAAATGCGAGGCTTGACATGTTTGTCGTATTGGGCCTTGACATGTTTTTTCTGAGCTTCTCTGACTAGGGTAGCATCGTGTCGAGTTTCTTCTAATCGCATAAGATACAATAGATGTTCTTCCTCAGCAGAAGTGTTTGGTAGGAGTTCAACAGCTAGTTTTAAAGAGGGTATCTCACATTCGATCAGGAGAATGGCTTCCACACCATAGTCTAACTGGAAAGGTGTAAACCCAGTAGCGGACTTGACGGATGTCCGGTAATCCCACAATGCCAAAAACAACATTGTGTGCCAACTTGTTTTGTGAATCCATATCATTCGTCGGAGCATAGTTATGAGAACTTTGTTAATTGCTTCAACTTGGTCATTGGCTTGTGGGTAATAGGGCATTGAGTTTTCATGGAGAAGACCCAACTTTTCAGTGAGTTCAGACATCATGAAGTTTCTAAAGTGGCTACCGTGATTAGTGACGATAGCCTGGGGAACACCAAAATGAGCTATGATGTGATTAAAAATGAATAATGCTACGGTCTTTCCAGTGTTATCAAATGTTGGCATCGCCTCGGCCCATTTCATAAAATAATCTACAGCTACAATAATGTATCCATGCCCCCCGGCTGAGTGGGGGTGACATGTCATGAATCAATGCCCCATTTCGCAAAGGGACCAATGGAGACCATAGGGTGAAGAGGAGCGAGATGGGACCATATCTTATGATTATAGGTCTGGCAAGCATGGCATTTTTGGATGGCAATTATGCAGTCGTTAAATAAAGAAGGCCAAAAATACCCTACTCGTAAGATCTTCTGGGCAGTAGCATACCCGGACATATGACCACCACAGGCTCCAGAATGGTAGTCATTTAAGGCTCTCTCGGCTTCGTCGAACGTGAGGCAACGTCGAAAAACTGAGTCAATCCCACGACGATAAAGAGTATCCCCGAGGATAATATATTCACGAGATTGGTAGCGTATTCGACATCGGTCAGTACTAGACAAATTTGGCCGAAAATTCTGGGTTTGGAGATATATGATGATATCGCCATACCAAATATCATCAGAACTAATGAGGAAAAGGGATTCATCAGGTAATGAATCGGCTGCTACATTTTCTGTTTCAGAATAGGGAAAGTCGCATATCAACTCAGCAAACACTAATGACTTCTTGGACTTGGCTCATTCGAATTCCAAGTCAAACTCTCGGAGTATCATGATCCATTTAGAGTATTTTCCCCCTAGCAATTGACGTGTGAGAATGTGTTTCATAGGGTTGCAGTTAGAAATCACTGTAGTCTTACGAGAGAGGATATAGTGCCGGAAGCATTGAATTGCTTGGATGGCTACCAAGGCCAGTTTTTCGACATGTAAATACTTGGTTTCGGTAGGTGTTAGACTTCGACTCAAGTAATAGATAACATATTCGTCGTTAGAATCATCCTTTTGGACGAGAACCATACCAATGGTGTAATACGAGGCTGCAAGGCAGAGGAAATAATCGCGACTGTAATTAGGGGGGAAGAGAAGCAGAGCACAGTTCAGGGACAGTTTCAAAGCTTCGAAGTCTTTGTTTGCGATGGTATCCCATATGAACTCAGACCCCTTTTTTAGGAGTCACGTAAATCCACGAGTCATCTCGGCGTAGTTCGGGATGAAACGACGAAGAAAGTTTGCTTTCCCTTGCAAACTTTGTAACTGGCGAAGTGTAGAAGGAGGAGGGATATTAAGGATCACCTCAACCTTTAAAGGATCTACCCTGATCCCTTGACGCGAAACAATAAAGCCTAGAAGTCGGTCGGATTCCATGCAAAAAACACACTTGTGAGGATTCAGGCGTATGCGGTAAAACTGACAGTGGACGAAAATGGCTCGGAGGTGGATTGGATGATGGAATCGGCGCATAGAATGAGCGGGTAAATCATCCAGATATGGTTGCATGATGTGCTTGATATCATGGAAGGCATAAGACATAGCGCGTTGAAAATTTGCGCCAGCGTTCTTGAGACTGAAAGGGAGTTTTCGATAAGCAAAAGTGCCCCAAGGACAAATAAAAGCAGTCTTATGTTGATCCTCGGGAACAATGTTGATTTGATTATATCCAGAGAAACCATCCATCAGAGAGAAGATTTCACTTCCGGCGCAATCGTCGACAATCTGATCGACGAAGGGGGTAGGAAAGTTGTCTTTGGGACAAGCTTTGTTTATATCCCTATAATCAACACATACACAGATTGTGCCTTGTTTCTTGTCGATCGGGACAAGATTGGAAGCCCAGTCAGTGAGGGCCACCTGGTAAATAAAGTCGGCTTTGAGAAGTTTCTCGAATTCGAGCTTGATAGCAGTCGCTTTATGTGGGTGAACTGGACGAAGGCGTTGCCAGATGGGTTTAGCATCGGGGTATGTCTTGATCTCATGTATCACAATGTCAGGGTCAATACCCGGCATTTCTTCATAGCTCCAACCGAAGACGTCACGAAACTCTTTGAAAAGGGACGTGTAGGTGACGATTTTGTCAGGGGAACATGAATCTCCGATATGCACATTTTCGATAGTTCTAGGTTTGATGGATATGTCGAGGGGAATAGTGGGTGAGATATTGCTTAAGTTCCCTTCGGAAAACACATCGGGTGTGGACTCGGGAACGGTTGAGATGACAACAACGGTCGACGGGGTCAAGATCCATTGGTAGTTCTCGATGGTATGTTGCTCCAGGAAGAGGATGGAATGATGATGTCCATCGTCCCAAGGGGTGTCTTCCATGACAGACATGATCATCTCGTCTGTGGGAAAAATGACACGGAAAGGATCTAGAGATAACTCACCAAGAGAGGGGGTAGAAGGGGTTGCCAATTGAATAGCCTGATAGGTGGATTCGACTGGACTTAATGGCATTTCGTCGTTGTAACGAAGATGATCTCCAGGGTCAGGTACCATCCATGGGTCGTGAGACACAGGAGTTCCGTGAATCGAGGTGGATATCATGTTGATTGAAGCAACGGACGAGCGTGGAACATTGGGCGGTGGAATGGGGAAAGTACCCATTAACAAAGAGTCTTTGAGAAGGCCTACGCCGACGTTCTCATAACCCAGTGGGGTTTTAGCGATGAATGGTACATTGCTAGTAAGGGTATCTGAGTTAAAGAAGGCTAATTAGTTGACGGTGACTACCTTCCCTTGATGTGGGAAACGTACAACATGAAAAAGAGTCGACACAACTGCGTGCATGGAATTGATCCAGCTGCGGCCAAGAAGAAGATTGTAATCAAGAGGAGCGTCAAAGACTTCCACTTCGACTTGGACCGTTTTTCCTTCTAGCGTGATTGGCAACGAAGGAAGGACATCGTAGGGCTTAAAACCGGAGCCATTGAAAGCTTTGAGAGTGTTCTTGGATTCATTCAAAGAGGGAGAGCCAATGGCTTTCCAGCAAGTAAGAGACATGACACACGTCGAGGCACCCTCGTCGATAACGGTTTGACAAATGTTTTTGTCAGAGACAATCACTTGGATTTGGAACTCGAGTTGAAGGGGTAACCTTGGAATGTGATCTTCCAAGTCAAAAATTATTAAATTTGTGTCTGTTGGGTCGATTCTGCCGATAGATTTCAACAGTGCCTTCCGTTGTGTGGGACAACTTTGAAGGACTTCGAGGGATGACATCGCAGAAGGGCTGACTTTGATTCCGCCGATAGCTTTCAATAGTGCCTTCCGTTGTGTGGGACAAATTTGAAGGACTTCGAGGTGCTTGGGCCAAATCTTCAACAATGTTGTAGTTCTGGGCAGCGTGAGCATGAGGATTGAAAGCCGATTTCCGAATGACACCCTTTGGGGGGGGTCGAAGAACTGTGTCAAGGCTCAGTCGTTCGAGATGAAGAGGATCGTTGGTAGGTGGAGTCATGGGAGAGGGTTGTACCAATGAAGGAGGTGGGTCATCAACCTTCTCTTTAGAGGGAGAATAATATTTGGCTCGAGTGGTGAGTGCAATGTCATTCTTCTTTGAATCACCAATACACACCAATACATAGGAAGTAGTAGAAGGGGAGGGTTGGTCATGAATGACCAATTGGGCTTGTTGTTGAGACGGGAAGGGTTGGGACAAAACGGCCAGAGCAGGTGATTTCGGGGCTCCTTGAAGGAACTTAGTGACCTCGGCGCGTCGTGGACAATCCTTCGTGTAGTGATCATCACCATAGATAAGACAAGGGTATCGAGGTTTGCATTTATCCCTATCGTCAACAAGTGGAGTTTTGGTTCGCTCTGCTTGAGAAGTATTTTTGTCCTCCTTATTCTTACCCCTTCCCTTTTTGGATTTGTTTTTACTGGCTGGGGTAGATTGAACTGCATTTACCTCAGAAGTCTTGTCGGTGGGGGGGGGTAGGAGACAGAGCATTTTGAACATTAGAAGAAGCAGGTTTGGGGTTGGTGCTTGAGGCAGAATGTGGTTGGGCATGGAAAGTTCCAATCACACTGTCGGCTACATGAAAAGCAACTAGAGTAGTTGAAGTGGCAGAAGTGGAAGGACGAGGTGCATCAGGTAGTAAGTCGTAAAGGGTACCCGTTTGTGAGTAAACGAGGTCAAGGTATTGAGCAC
>JZKD02S0031267.1:44813-56708 GCA_000966675.3 Picea glauca
TAGTAAAACAATTATTTCCCCTTTTTAAATTTTATCCCAAAAGATTTTTATAAATCAATTTAATTGCTTACCCCCTTCTTGTCACAAGATTAATGAAGATTATCATTATTATTTACTATATATATATATATATATATATATATATATATATATATATATATATATATATATATATATATTAAATAAATATATAAAAATTTAACACAAATATATTTTAGACCTAGACTTTATTTTCCTAGGTTGGGCGACATTTTATTAAGGGAAAAGTTTTAAATCTTCCTTAACACGTTATTCGTCCTGAAGCCATATAGGTTTATCCAATTATTAAATAACAACGCAGCGTGCCCTTCAGGACACACTAGGCGCTCCAAGGGTGCCACTCACCTCTTTTTGTTGCTCTTGTGCGACATGCCCTTCAGGAAGCACTACATGCTCCAAGGGTGCCACTCGCCTCTTTCAAATTTTTGTGCATGGCGTGCCCTTTAGGACGCACCACGTGCTCCAAGGGTGTCACTCGCCTCTTGACTGACTTGGTAGACATCAAAAACCCCTGGAGTCAATACTCCGCTAAGTGATCATGTGAGAGACTAAGGGCCTCTAAGGAATAAGTCCCCTGCCTTATTGCACGCCCCTTAGAATCATCGTGAGTGAGTATCACAGTCGGCCCTCACGACATCGTGGGTCTCCTCGAACTAGGTAATCGTTAACCTACAGTTTGAGCCACGACAGGAGTGCTAGTAGGTTGTGGCAGGGTTGTTGTCCACACCTCTCCCTCAACATCTCTGGTAGTCGTGCATGACCCCTTTACTCCACATGTGAGTCTGGTCGGAAAGCTATCGTCAGCCTACATCATCAACGAATCATGTTAGAAATATATTCATATCATATCATCTAATCAGATGCACTAATATCACATAAAAACAATCAAAACCCAATGGTTCACTCCTCAACTCGATCCAGAGTCCAAGGGGTTCCATCGATGCCTCTGCATCCTCAAGGTCCAAAATCCTGCACAATCAGTAAAACCGAGTCAATATCACATGTCTATGTCAATGCAGCAAAACAACATGTCATCAACCCAGAACACCTCATAATCATAAGTCAAGTGCCCAAAAGTATATTAATCTGGACCACTTGCGAGCAAGTGTCCTCAAAGAATAAGTTTGTTCAGTGCGCACAAGAGCGGGATGTTACATACACCCCCTCTTGGTCTAAACTTCATCCCGAAGTTTCACAGCATATAAGTGTCGAAATAATGTGTATCACAGTATCATAAGTCTATCTATCAAACAAAAAATGGAAATTGTTGGTGCATATCATATGTGTCCTCCCAGGTCGTCGAGTGCGGACTATAGTTGTCCAACTAGACCTTGACCTAATCTACTGTTCAACGTCGTAGTAGTCAAATGTGATGATCCAGGATGTGGATCGGCTCAGCTGCGAGTGCACCCTCATCCGACACCTGCAAGGTGCTCAAGTTAAAACATGTGTAGGATCACTAATTATAATGTCTCACCAGATACGTGTAAGACATCATGCATGCGCCTCAAGAATCAGGCAAGGCTAGTCATTAGGCCATGGGTCTCTCTTTTCCACAATCTCATAGGATCCTACGAACCTAGGATATAGTTTAGCCCATTTTCCAAACTTGATCGAACTCTTTTGTGGTTTCAACCACAAAAATACTTGATTGCACATCGTAACTAAGGTCGATACAACGCGCATCGACATAACTCTTCGGTCGATTCTGTGCTTCCATGATCCTTTGTCTTTGCATTTAATATTCCATTTATTGGATCGCTTCCGGTCCCACCAGGACCTTATCCTCAAGCCGACCCCAACTCAAGGCATCCAACACGATCGCCCATAAAGAATCTCGAAAGGTGCCATCATTATGGCGTTTTCGTAACTGTTGTTATAAGCGAATTCTACCAGTGGCAAGAATTATTCCCAACGCTTCCATTGGTCCATCACGTACATGCACAACATAACTTCCATGGTCTAGTTTGTTCGTTTAGTCTTCCCATCAGTCTCTGGGCGATATGCAATACTAAAGTTAAGTTGGGTTCTCAAGGCCTCTTGGAAACTCGTCCAAAATCGTCTAGTAAACATCGATCCTCGATCGGATATAATCCTCTTAGGCACGCCATGCATCCTCACAATCTCAGTGATGAAAACTCTAACTATGTCAGGCACCTTATATGTCATATGCACAGGAATAAAGTGAGCACTCTTCGTCAGAGTATCTACTACTACGAAAATTGAGTCGTGTCTCCTTGCCATCATTGGAAATCCAACAATAAAATCCATCGAAATAACTTCCCATTTTGATTTCGGAATAGCGTGTGGCTGTAGTAATCTTGTTGGGTGTATATGTTCAGCCTTTACCTACTAACATTCTAGACATCTAGCCACATAGTTGACTATGTCTGCCTTCATTCCCTTCCAAAAGAATAAGGGTTTAAGTTCTGCCCTCATCTTCGTGACTCCCAGGTGAGCCATGTATACTGCTCTATGAGCCTCTCTTAGGATCAAGCTCCTCAACTCGTCATTCGGTGGTACGTAAATACGATTTTTAAACCTTAATAATCTATCGTCGTCAAACGTAAATCCTTCAAATCTTGGTACCATCATTGTGTTTTGTCCGATAAAATCCTCGACCTATTTTTACGAGTCATCGTCATGCTGTAAAGTTAGAATCTTTTCTCATAGATTCGTCTGAGGAGGAAATGTCGAAAATATGTGCGGTCTCCAACTCAATGCATATGCCACTCGGTTCATTGTTCCTTTTACATGCGTAATCTCGAAGTCGTAATCGCTAAGAAATTCCGACCAACACCATTGTCACGCGTTCAGGTCACTTTGCATAAAGATGTGTTGTAGTCCACAGTGGTCCGTCTTTAGTTCAAATTTTCATCCAACAAGGTAGTGTCTCCAAACCTTCAAGGCATATACAATGTCTAACAACTCCAAATCATGTGTCGCGTAGTTCTCCTCATTCCTTCTTAGTTTCCTCGAGATGTAAGCGATCACTTGACTTTCTTGCATCAAGACTCCGCCTACACCTACCTTTTATGTGTCAGTGAATACCAAGAAGTCTGCGTCCATGTCAGGGACCTTTAGTATCGTTGTTGTTATCAACAACTCCTTGAGCCTCTGAAGCATTACCACACATTTCTCGGTCCAAACAAACTTATTTTTCTTCTTCTGCAATTCCGTGATTGGATTTGCTATCTTCGAAAATCCTTCGATGAACCATCGATAGTATCCTGCTAGACCCATGAAGCTACGTACTTCTGGGACATTTGTCGACGTAGGAAATTCCATAATAGCCTCGACCTTTGTTGGATCCTCAGTGATACCATCGTCGAAGATGACATGCCCTAAGTAGTGAATCTTTGATTGATAAAATGAGCTTTTGGAAAACTTTCCATACAATTTGTGCTCTCGAAGACACTATAGTACCAAGGGTAAGTGCTCGTCATGCTCCTCCATCGTCTGAGAGTAAATCAAAATATCATCAATGAATACTTGGACGAACTTGTCCAAGTACTCGTGGAACACCACATTCATCAAACTCATCAATACCCCTGGGGCGTTTGTTAGTCCAAACGGTAAAACAGTAAACTCGTAATGTCCAAACCTCATCTTAAAGGCGGTCTTAGGGACATCATCCTCCTTGATCTGTAACTGGTGATACCCTGATCACAAATCGATCTTTGAGAACACTGTCGTACCCTTCATCTGATCACATAGATCATCAATCCTTGGAAACATATCATGATTCTTGATCGTTGCCTTGTTCAATTGACGGTAGTAAATGCAGAGCCTCCACGACCCATCCTTCTTTCGTATGAAAATAACAGGCGCACCCCACGGTGATGCACTTGGACATATCAGTCTCAGGTCCAGCAATTCCTTTAGTTGCATTCTCAACTCCTGTAACTCTGGGGTCAACATCCAATAAGGCGTTCTCGTTATCGGTTCAGTCCTCGGTTTTAGGTCTATAGTAAACGTCAATTCCCTCTCCTGCAGCATCCCAGATAACTCCTCTGGGAAGACGTCCGCAAACTCTCTCACCACCAGAAGGTGTTCTAGACCTTCTACTACTCCCTTCTCATTTAATGCAAGGATCGCATAAAGCTTACATCCCTTGTGCATGCTCTTCCATAGATGCAAGGAAGAGATGAACCTCAGGGAAACTCCCTGGTTTCATCCTACAATCATGCGTCTTTTCCCCTCATCATCGACCAAGCTCAATTGTTTCGTCTTATAGTTGAGTATCGCCCTCATGAGATTCCAACCAGTCCATACTGATCACGACGTCATAAGATCCTAAGATCGTGACAAACAGGTTGGCCCTGGTGACAAAATCTCCCAGGTTAAGGGTACAACCCGTAACCTTTCCTCCAACCTTTTTTTTGGGTTCCAAAGCCATCTCTATGAAGCTAAACTCATCCTATTTGACTACCTTTACCTTAATCCTTTTTAGCATTGCACCATAAATGAAACTCTCGGTAGCACTGGGATCTATCAAAATACTAAGGGTCTGGTCAACGAAGGTACATGATGTCTTGAGCGCAGTTGATTGGTGCTCTGCCTGGCAGTTATTCACCACTGCATGAATCCAACGGTCCTTGACCAAAACTCCCATGGTACTGGGTCCGGCTGATCTAGATGCTCTGGCCCTTTCCTCTGGGCAGTAATGCTGGTAATGTGTCTCCCCACAATCCAACACACTTTCATCGGTCCGGTATTTCTGGTACCCGAAGTAGAAGCTTAATTCTAACAACAAGGACAAACTTGAACTTCTTGACCTTAAGTTTCTGGGTAATTTGGTGCGGAGCATACCGAAGCAGCTCCAAATGGGCCTCATACTCGGGCACCGTGCAGCTACCTTGTCACAAGGCGTCAAACTCGTTGAGCTTACGCTCAATGAATTCCTCAGAAAGATACATCTCCTGAAACCGTTCCTCAAACAATTCCCATGACACGTCGTCGACGGCCATGTTCAAATGTGGCAGGAGCATCTTCCACCATAGAAGAACGCTCCCCTTCAGTTTAAATACCACCATGTGAACCTTCATGTTGGAGGTCATAATCGTGAAGCATGAAGCACAACGCCTTGCTCTACAAATGTGCCTCGACGACACAGTCGTCCGCGACACTAGTAGACTCAAGAAACCAACTCTCCCGGGTTCTCGGTGGATGCTAATGGTACTAGCCAGGGTGCATTGTGGACCCTCAGGGGTACGGTTGCCCTAGCCTCATCTTAGTACAGATGATGAATCAAGGCCTCTGACAATCTCTGGAAGGACCTTGTCAGACCATCATCATCCCTTACAATAATCAATTCCAAACCAAGGAATTCTTCTTCCCCTTGGGGGTTAGACTCCGAAGGTGCGGGAACCTCTGGAGGCTTCACACCTCCTTACATGGCACCACGCCATGAACCTCTGTGGCACCCTCAAATAAAGATCACCAAATGAATACCTTCAGGTTTTAATTAGCACTAGGTTAAAAATTCATGGGTTTACTGCGATGGAAAGCTTGGCGATCCACAGTCGTAGGGTTGAACCCGCTTTGATACCATATGTAACAACCCAAATCGTTACGACTACAAGCGAAGAAGAAGTGCAAAAAATATTTTTTGTTTTTTTTTAGGCAAGAAGGCAACGACAACAACAATTTAACCACACAACTTACAACTAACGCAAGCATGCAGTCCAGGCAACAGGCAACTATGACTTCACGCACTGGCACGAGAGAAACTAGGTGAAATGTGCGTAGAGAAACAAGGGGAAACAACTACCCGTCCGGCACAACATGACCACACCTACCATCTAAGGGGAAACATCCCCCTCTCGACACCACAACCTTGTCGCACCAAGACTAGAACCTCAAGGTGTGCAAACCAAACACATGAAGGCGTTCGACCCATGTGCCAAAAGAAAACTTACAACGCTCAACAACACTCACACAGAAGACACTGACTCCGGCAAAGTTATCATTCGTCGCTATCCAATAGGGCGCACCATGATCCCCTCATCAAGCGTCATGACGTCCCCAGGTGATAGACACATCAATAGCCTTGGCGCAACACATCCTATTTGGACCAAGGACTCTAGATAACATCTGACGCGCTAGGAGCCGTATACTAACAAGGAAGCTACACCTATACCCCAGGCGATGGGTAGAAAAGATGCAAGAAGACATCACTCAACAAGGCGCAATCCAATACATGAATCGACGTCATCCAAGAAGCCCTCAAGTTAAGTAGTAGGTCTAGGCATGAAGGGTAAGTTGTTGTACTGTGACTAGAGTCATAAACGTTATCAAGTGTGAACTAAAACAAAACTCAAAAAATCAACATGCTTGCCCACACGGTATGTGTCTATTAAAGTTAGTGCAATACTCATCATTTAAAAGTGATCTTACGCGGCTTCATTATCTAAACGACAATGTTGTCCTAAATAATCAATAACACAACTATCATTTAACAAATTAATCGTACCTAATGATATTCACTATATCAAATGTACAACATTATTAATGTAACTCTATTAACCTACCTCCTTAAATCACAGGTTATTTCACTAACACAATAATACTTACATCATGTTTTCCATCAATATAATCTGTTGGCGATTAATTTGCAATTGTTGTCTAATTTATATAAGTGGCTATTGTCAATAAATGAGGGCCATTCAATGCAAATTTGAATTCCATTTTAATGTTGTTATGCGATCAATATAAAATCCATTTCTATGCCAATCCATGTGATCTTAATGGTGTCTTTCCCATGCAACTAAACATCATGTCAAGATATCCAATGCGTATTAAGATAATTGTTATTTGTAATTAATCTCCATTCAATGTTATTTAATGAAATTCAATGCTACCTTACTGTCAAATAAATGTCATTAGAGACATTTCAGCAGTTGATTCTTTTGGTTGCTTAAACCATTTGTTAAACGATGCTAATCCAACCATTTGCGGTCTACTCGATAACTATTAGCTTAGTCAAATTAAAGGAAATTATGTAGAGCAGAAGAGTAACTACGCAATCGCTGGAAACTAGCAGTACTACCATTACTGAGGGAAGGCATGTCATAAACCAACGCAGGCATGCTATACCTTGTGATCATCGTTGTTCCTTAATGTGAGAATTGGCAATAATTAACCGAAACGATTTTATCCGATGAAGTATGATAATTTCGTTTCAATTACATGAGCATTGGATTAGCTATAATTTCAATGATAAAAACGTTGATATACCAATCGAACGGATAAACAAAACACAAGTCTACACATTCAACTCGCTGAGATTAAAAAAAAAACAGAGTGAGGCAGTTCGTGGGGGGAGAATAACATAGTTTTCCACCATGATGAAGGCATAGGCACTCGCTGGGATAAGAAAGGAACTCGCTGGGAAAAATCGTTGCCTTACAAATGGCAATTCGCCAGGTGCAAAAAGGGAAAACTCACAATCATCACAAGTGGTAAAAATGCAGACTTAACCAGCCCTAGTTGTTGTCTTAACAATGGCATTTCGTTATCATATAAATGATTGTTAAAATCGAAATTATACAAGAGATAAATGAAAAATGCTAAATCTCATACTCTAGAGGGTGGCAGTCAGGGTAAAATGGTGACATCACAGCCATGAAAACCTAATTCCCTGTCAAGTGCTAATTATAAAAGAACTGAGGTAAATAAATCAAAGACGTGGAGAGGTAAGTAGGATGTGAAATGCAATGCTATAAATAAAACACATAGAAGGGAAGGGAAAAATCACAGAGATTAAGGCGAATTCATAGAGGTCGGATGGCAGCCTTAACAAGTAACAAAATGGCCAGAAGACGGGCAATGATTGTTGTCCAAAAAAAAAAAAATACCCCGAAAAGTGAAAAGAAAATCGCAGAGTACTAAACATTCAATTAATTTCACTGAGGTTAAAATGTCCAAATAATTTAATGTGCTGAGATTAACCATTCAAATAAAACACCCAGAAGTAAAAATTATTCTTAACCAATATACATTGGTTGTCTAGAACGAAAAGCATGTAGCTTTTTCAAGCACCTGGCAATCCAAACAACTGACCAGAAATAAAAAGGTTTTCTAGGAAAACTTTCGCCGCCAAGTCAACGAAGTGCAGCCGAAGAAGTATCAATCGCCAGACAAACAAAACAAAATATAAAAACGCATGAAATGTCCAGCCAGATATAAAAATGAGGTTTAAAACGAGATAACAAACGAGATACAAAAACGCCGAGTTTAAAGAAAACTTCGCCATCAATCAAATTTTGCAGGGTTAATTAAACGCATCAAGGCACAAAACCACACACTACCTGGAGCAATCAACAGGGGTAGACGACTAGCAGGAACATCCTTTGCTCATCATCCACACACAGAAAAGCAGGGCGTTGAGATCCATATGTCTATTAATGCCGAAGCGACGAACGTAGATCAGGCTCCTGGCCGACTACTCAGGCGTGGACTAATGAGCTAGGGACGAAGGCAAAAATAAGCTGCAATCATAACAATCAATAAACCATAGGACGGTCAAGACATGTAGGGATCGAAGGCCATGGGAATCAATCAACATCGAGCCAAAGGCTATGGGGGAAATTCCAGTCATCAACTAGAATTTTAAGACAATCATTTTCTTTACCCAATTAAACATACAGAACTAAAAGAATAAATCATACTAACAATCTACCATGCAGAAATAAGGAAGTGTATCGTATCCCAAGTAGCCTGCTCTGAGTTGTTGTCTCGCGCGCTCCGTGTAGCTCCCGCTTGCCAACCGATAAGACTTCATCAGTACCTCCTAGCCAACGCTAGGGGTACTCTTCTTCCCCCTTAGCCCCCTGAGCCACAAAGGGGCCATGCACACTATCCAGAGAATCAGCTAGCTCCCATCTCGCCTCACAAGGCCGAGCTACCACTCCTCACCGAGCTGGGTATCCCAACTCCCACAAGCTAAGTTAGTCAAGTATAAATTTATGCAGCGTAACGTTACGCATAATAGAAGAGATCTATCATCCTTCTCCTCCCTCCATTATATAGAGTTTCGAAGTCCCTTACTTTCCCAAAATCCCATTTAATTTAAAGTTTAATAATTTAATCCATAAAAATCCTCCCTGTAAAAGTGTCACCCATCCCCTTCATTCCTCCATAAATTAATTTCATTAATTAATTAATTACCCATATTTCCCACACTCACCTAAAGGCACTCCTAGAATCGCTCCTAGGTGTCCCCATATCCCCTTACAAGTTTTAATGACTTTCCCCCTTATTAATTTACTAGTTGAGTTTAAATTAGAAAGTTGTTAAATGTTAGATACCTTACTAAGTTAGACTTTCTGTTTTTTCCTTGTGTTTTCCCTTTCTTTTTATGATTCTCGTTTTTTCCTAGTTTCCTAATTATTTTAGATTTCCCTCTTTCCCTTTTTATTTAAACTCAAAAAGGCATGTGCAGAAACTTACCCTTTTCACTTTTTCTTTTTAATGAATAAATTTTTAATTAGCATAATATAGTAAAACAATTATTTCCCATTTTTAAATTTTATCCCAAAAGATTCTTATAAATCAATTTAATTGCTTACCCCCTTCTTGTCACAAGATTAATGAAGATTATCATTATTGTTTATTTTATATATATATATATATATATATATATATATATATATAGAGAGAGAGAGAGAGAGAGAGAGAGAGAGAGATAAAATTTTACCACCAGTATAATGTAGACCTAGACTTTATTTTCCTAGGTTGGGCGACATTTTATTAGGGGAAAAGTTTTAAATCTTCCTTAACACGTTATTCATCTTGAATCCATCTAGGTTTATCCAATTATTAAATAACAACGTGACATGCCCTTCAGGACGCACTAGGCACTCCAAGGGTGTCACTCGCCTCTTTTTGTTTCTCTTGCGCGACGTGCCCTTCAGGACGCACTACGTGCTCCAAGGGTGCCACTCGCCTCTTTCCATTTTTCTTGTGCGATGTGCCCTTCATGACACACCACGTGCCCTTCATGATACACCATGTGCTCCAAGGGTGCCACTCACCTTTTGAATGACTTGGTCGACATCAAAAACCCCTGGAGTCAATACTCCGCCAAGTGATCATGTGGGAGACTAAGGGCCTCTAAGGAATAAGGCCCCTACCTTATTGCACGCCCCTTAGAATCATCGCGAGCAACTTTCGCAGTCGGCCCTCATGGGATCATGCATCTCCTCGAACTAGGCAATCGTTAACCTACAGTTTGAGCCACGGCGGGAGTGCTAGTAGGTTGTGGCAGGGTTGTTGTGCACACCTCTCCCTCAACATCTCTGGTAGTCGTCTGTGACCCCTTTACTCCACATGTGAGTCTGGTTGGAAAGCTATCATCAGCCTGCATCATCAACGAATCATGTCAGAAATATATCCATATCATATCATCTAATCAAATGCACTAATATCACATAAAAATAATCAAACCCCAATGGTTCACTCCCTGACTCGATCCAGAGTCCAAGGGGTTCCATCAATGCCTCTGCATCCTCAAGGTCCAAAATCCTGCACACTCAGTAAAACCGAGTCAATAGCACATGTCTATTTCAATGCAGCAAAACAACATGTCATCAACCCATAACACCTCATAATCATAATTCAAATGCCCAAAAGTATATTAATCTGGATCACTTGCGAGCAAGTGTCCTCAAAGAATCAATTTGTTCAGTGCGCGCAAGAGCGGGATGTTACAGTTCAAGATTGTGATTGTCTACATGTATAACTTATATCATATATGTTATATAGCTAACATTATCTAAAAACATTATTTTCAAGTACTAAATTATTAATAATAAATATTGATATTGTAGAATTTAATTAAAGAAAATTAGAAAATGAGTCGCAAGCTCCGAGTCCGGGTCTATGTACAAACTAGGCAAAACTAAATATGTACCTTTATAAAGTATGGACATGATATTTTATACATCATGTACAGATATTGCATACCATACTTGCCCACTTTGTGGATCGTAGGTTCTCAGGCTGGCAGGCTCAAAAAATAGGTGTTTATTGTTATGTGCCCTACAAATAGCACCCAGAGCTCCACGACATACAAATTGACAAGCGGACGTGAGAGGTGGGTGATATTTTATAGAGCATGTACACTTTTTGGATCGCGGGTTCTCGGGCTGGTGGGCTCAAAAACGGGCCTCTAATGTTTCACCCACAATTTCGTGACATACAAATTGATAAGTAGACTTGCGGGCTGGCTAGCTCAACATTGTACCTCTACTGATTTCCGTGATATAGAAACTGACAGACGGACTCCAGGGCTGGCAGGCTCCCAGAAACAAGCAATACATAGTAAATATGCACAAATCCCTTATTCCATACTTAGCCACTTTTTTTGGATCGTGGAATTGCGGGCTGTAAATTGGGACTCTAATGCTTTGTATCCTACAAATAGCACCCAGAGTTGCGCAATATACAAATTGACAAGTGGACTTGCGGGCTGGTTGACTCAACATTGCACCTTTATTGGATCGTGGACTTGCGGGCTGGCAGACTCTAAATTGGGCCTCTAATGTTCTATGTCCTGCAAATAGCACCCAGAGTTGTGCAATATACAAATTGACAAGCGGACTTGCAGGCTGATTGGTTCAACATTGTACTTCTATTGAGTTTCGTGATATACAAACTGAGTGATGAACTCTAGGGCTAGTGATCCGGATTATTTTCGGCACAAAATGAGAGTGGAGATATAATAAAGAAATGCACATAGATATCGTAGATATTCAATAATATAACATAAATGTATCAGAGATGCAACCATAAACACAAATATACAGTAATACATGATTTCTATTAATGAAAGAAATGTACAGAGACTGTAAA
>JZKD02S0031267.1:70957-88374 GCA_000966675.3 Picea glauca
AGCTTTTATGAGAATGTATCTCCCTCCCATGGTGAGTAACTTGTTACACCAATGATGAATTTTCCTGTCAAATTTATCTAGAAGCCAATGTCAATTTTTGTTTGAATATCTGGTGGATTTGATGAAAAACCCAAGATAGGAGAAACCCTCATGTAGGTCTATTGCGTTGATACCATACAGATCTTTCAAATTAGATAAGAAAGGTTCCTGTGTATTCAATGCAAGAAAGAGATATTTTTGTAGATTGATCACCAGTCCAGAGGCTGCACAGAATGTACTAATGATGGAGTGAATAATGGACCATTCGGAAAAACTGGCCTCTGTCAAGATTAGTACATCATCGACAAAAAGAATGTGTAGGATGTGTGTCAGCCCCGAGAAATTTACTCCAGAAAGTTGGCCCTCTGCTTGACTATGTTTGAGGAGGATGCTGAGTCCTTCAAGTATCATGATAAAAAGTAGTGGTGATAGAGGGCATCCTTGACGGAGCCCTCTCTCACATCGAAAAGATTTTGTGGTTTCCCCATTGATCAGTACAGCCATAGTTGTCGATGTAATACAGCTTAAAATCCAATTGGTAGTGACTCGCCCAAAACCGCTCTGCAAGAGAATAAGGTGCAAAAAGTTCCAATTTACACAGTCAAAAGCCTGCTTGAGATCCAGCTTGAGAAGAATGGCTTGTTGTTTTCTGGATTTTAAGGTGTGGATGCATTCCTGTGCTACACCTACAGCATCTAAAATCTGTCTACCTTTCAGGAATCTGAGTTGTTCCTCTGAAAGTGCTTTGGAGAGTATAGGGCGAATTCTATTTGCGATAATCTTAGAAATTAGTTTATAGCATAGGTTGCAAAGTGAAATGGGGCGGTAGTCCTTGAAGTGTTTAGGTAGATTGGATTTAGGAATCAAGACAATATAGGTGTTGTTTAGCTGTGGATTTATCACACCTCTAGTACGAGCATCCTCCACGAAATCCAGCAAATCATGTCCCATAATGTCAAAGAAATGAAGGTATAATTCAACCGACCATCCGTCGGGTCCCGGACTCTTCTCTTTTTTGAAACCCTTGAGAACTGTCAATATTTCCTCCTTTGTACAGGGGGATTCCAGGGCTAGTACCTCCTCTGCTGTTACCATGTTGGGGAAGCGGCTAGCTAACTCCACCTGTGTGGTGAGACTTGGTGCATTGGGGACCTAAAAAAAGGTTTTAAAATGGTGAGCAGCAGCCTCTTTAATAGCTTCCTGAGCATGATGTTTGGTGCCATCCTCCTCTTCAATATCCCACATCTGTTTCTTTGATCTACGATCACTGGCAAATTTATGGAAGAAACGGGTATTTTTGTCCCCACCCTCGAGCCAGAGCATCCTGCTCTTTAAGCGCCACCTCTCCTCATCTCCACGCAAGAAAATAGATCGGGCCTTCTCCAGCTCACGGATTCTACAGTTTATATTCGGTGAAGCATGATTATGTAGTTGTAAATGGAGTAGAGCAGCCAGCTCCTCATCAATCTTATTAATAACTGCTTGCTCCTCACGTTTTTTGTTTTTTAGCCATATAGTTGTATGCTGCTTTAAAATGGCTAATTTTCTTGCCAAATTTTCTTGCGGATCACCAGGCACCGAAACAGAATAGTCCTCCCATGTCGTTCTGACCAGTCTATTAAATGATATCTCCTTTAACCATAATGGGTTAAGTTTGAAAGGCTGGCCCGCCCCATAGCGACCCACGCCTATCTGAAGACATATGGCAGCATGGTCCGAAAGATATGGTAGAATTACCCAGGCACGAGAACAACGAGATGGTGAAAGTACTTCTGCAGAGATAAGAAATCTGTCTAGTCGCTTAGCAATGCTATCCAGACCAGGTCTACCGTTCCGCCAAGTAGGTAAGATCTCGGTCGGTTTCAGATCAATTAAGTTGTTCTTGAAAAACAATTGTTTAAAGAAACTCATGTGTGGATCAGTGAGAGATTTTTGTCCCCATGTCTCCAAAGGGCTGGTGGTGATATTAAGATCTCCCGCTAAGATAAGGTTACGAGCTACCAAGAGTCCGAGAGTATCCAGACGCTCCCAAAAGGCCTTGTGATCAGTGCACGGGCCGTATACATTAAGAAAGTTGAAGGAAGACTTTAGTTCAAAGCTGTATCATGTTAGAAGAATCCCTCCAGGTCTGAGCATCGGCCGAAGATCAAAGAGAGAAGGGTCCCACGCGGCCAGAAGTCCACCTGAGGTGCCCACCGAGCTTGCCGCGCAGGTCAACCAATTTGGCCTGAGTCTATTAATGAAATCTCAGGCAATAGAAGCAATCACAAGTGTTTCTTGCAGAAAGATAATGGACGAATGTGTCTGATCCAAAAGTCTTCGCATAGAGGCAAATTTCAGGGCTCCTCTGACCCCTCTTATGTTGAGGGACAGTAGGATCATGGATCACCTCTGGCTAGGTCTTTTAATCCTCTAAGCGCCCCTTTATTTGTGACCGTAGCAGAGTTTCCCGGTGCATTCAATCCAGACAGTGTTTTCTTGCGAGCACTGCGGGTTTTCAAAGGTGAAAGTTCAAGTCCAATACCTCTACACCAATGTGGGTCTGGATCTGTTGTAGTGTGAATGTTTGATGAGGATGGTTGGTCCAGTGGAGGTATATTGGGTTGTATTATAGAGTTTCCAAGATAGGTATGGATGGGTATCGAGTCAAAAGGTAGAGTGTGTGTTGAGGTAGCTGTCGGGAACATGGAATCAAGTTGTATTTCAGATTGGCTCGGTTCAGTGTATCCAGGTAATGTATGAGGGTTTGTTGTTTCATCAAATGATACTATAGACGGGGAAACCGGAATCAGGGTGGATGGATCTAGTTGTGAAAGGTGTGTAACTGGTGCTGGATAAGGGATGGATTCAAAATCATGTTGGTTATGCCCAGTTAAGGGGGGAATAGATGTGTGGTTAGACAAGACCGAAACCGTGGCCTTTGCTCCAGAACCCAAAATCATATTCTCTTGATTAGCAATGTACAATCTGTCCCAAGTAGAGAAAGTATTATAGAGAGAGGGGCAAAGTAATTGGATCTTACCCACTATAGAGACATCAGATGGATTTGAATCTTGCCCAAGATTTGGTGCTAACTGTTCAGCATACTGGTTTGGTGATGAGATGTAGCCATCAAAATTTGGCTCCTCTGCAGGATCCAATTCAATGTTCAGTCGAGGAAACTTGTGGCAGTCCCTTCTCAAGTGCCCTGTTCTGCGGCAATAGGAGCAACGGAAAGGTATGCCAAGAAAGTCCAGGCATTGTGTGATCAATTGATTGCGCCAGTCTATATCTAGTACTTCAGGAAGTCCGACCTGTATGTCAATCTCCACGTAAATCTTAGCCATTCTTCTGTCTGTCCCTGCTAGACAGTTTGCATCCACTCTTAAAAAATGCCCTAAGGAGGTCCCAATAAGTTCAAGCGCTTGGTTGTTCCAGAGTTGTAGAGGGAGCCCAGGTAGCAGAACCCAGACATGTCTGTGACTGAAGAACTCAGTTGTAGGATTAAATCCGAGCCTCCATCTTTTGAGCATGAGACTACCCTCATTGATCAGCCAGAATCCGTCCAGGATGAGAGTTGAATCCTCTGGCTTGTTAAAGATAAAGCATATCCAACCTTGTTGCAGCAAAAGTATCTTGGGTATGTAACCCAGAATCGGTTTCCAGTGGATAGATATCCAGGCATCCACATTTTGCTTACATTTTTCTTTGTAAGCCAGCCTTCCAACCAGGGCGCACAGGGCCAGGTTGTAGGCTTCTGTAAGACCTACATCCATGCCAAGGATGAGCTTTGGGTGTTTGTGTTTGGGTTTCCAGACACGATGTTGGCGTTTATGTACCCCTCGTGTTTGAGAGTTAGGTCCAAAGTTTTGGTACCTCGCCTCTGGTCGGTCCCTGTGTTGGTGAAGCTCTGCCCGGCTATGCTGCGGAGCAATGGTCGGACTAGCCTCTACTGAGAAAGCCTGTTGACTATGAACAGCTATTGAAGGGTCTGTCTGGACGCTAGTTGGAAACACCAGACCTGTGCCACCGTTGTTTTGTGACCCCAACTAGAAGTTCGACCGTGTAGCTGGTGCAGGGTCAGTAGGACCAGGGCTCGATCTAGGGAAGGTTGTCGGGTTTTTTGTCCTGAAGTGGTTAGAGCAGAGCTCATCAATCGAGGCCAGCATGGTCGGATGGTCCCATGGGTCGCCCATATTTCCAGCAGGGTGGACCAGGCTGAAAAGCACACTATGGAAGCTTCTGGAAAAGCAAAAACAGAGCAGGTGGATAGCAGTTCAGTCCCACATCCAGTTGTCAGTTCTGACTATCCAAATAGTGTAATGGTATGATGCCCGTTAGCGCAACGATATCAGGTCGAGATCCTTGATAAGGCAGGTAGAAGCAGATAGAAGACTGTACAAAGACAGTGTTATGCAGATGGAAAGTCAGATCATATGACACTGTGAATCAAGACTAACTCGAGCGAAAAAAAATGGAGCAGAATCCAGCCTACTGTAGCTGTTAATCATGGGGAACAGTGGGAGAAAAAATGTGGTCACTGCTAAAGACAGCACAGTATCCCAGTGGGTGGTCTGTAGGAAAAAAACCGAGAGTAAAACCGTCCAAACCCCAATGTTCAAAACTATGATGAAGGTGGGGCATACCAAGGTTCCCGCTAAATTTTTCTTTTACTTGACATTAGTTTTAGGTTGATCATAAATTTAAGTTGTTTTTACAAAGTTAAACATTGTAACGCTAAATTTTTTCATTTAAAAAAAAAATCAAACCATTTTTTCTAATTGTTATTGGTCAATAACTTCAACCCCTTATTGCAGAGGTGTCAACGAGCATTTAAGTTGTGAGTACCACAACCCCTGGAAAACAATCCCCTCTCTCACTCAAACATCCAATTCCAGTCATTGTTCAATGATAGAAGGACCCACACGCATGGCGACATGAGGGTACCAATTGCAATCTCATGAAATCTAGGTCGTACAGGCTGGCGTAAGCTTCAGATACGTAGGTTGACTTTAAAAAGTACCTTTGAAGACGTGACACGCTCTGGTACACTCTTCCAGATTTAGAGCTGCCAATATTGGCAGTGGGAATAGGGAAATCCTATAAATACATCATCGTTGTGGTATCTCCGACTAAATTCGAGTGGCTTTTGGGAGAGGTCTCTTTCGCAAGGACAAACCACTAAAATTTGCAAAGGATTCATCTCTCATTGGTCCCATATCAAATATAAAATCCATACAATTTTAGGCAAGGACAACACTACTATTGTAGCACTTGTTCACATATTTAAAGTGATTCTCTGCATTTAAGTAAATTATTAAGGATTGGTTTTTTGGGTTATTATTAAATGTTTTTATCTATTTTTTATATAAATATATAAACTTTACTTATAATTTCATGTATATTTCAATATAAAAATTTAAATTTTTTATCCATACATATATTTCAACATAAAAAATTAAATTTTTTATCCATATTCCATGTTGATGTTTACTAACATTCAAATCCTTTTCATGGAGGAAGAAGTTTTATCTTTGAAATACATAGAGTTTGGGGATTTGAAATACATATTTCAATATAAAAATTTAAAATTTGTATCCATATTCCATGTTGATGTTTACTAACATTCAAATCCTTTTCATGGAGGAAGAAGTTTTATCTTTGAAATACATAGAGTTTGGGGTTAAGGGACTCACAAAAGAGAAAGTTGAGGGCTTTGAAGACTATCAAGCATAAATCCTAAAAATTGGAGAGCCTATTGGAATCCCTTGCACTCACAACCTCTTCAATTAGCAGTCAAGAAAAGTTTCACTAAACCATGGATTCAAAGCCTCATTGTTCTTATTTTTAAAAGTGGGGATAAAAATAATTCCTCTAATTATGGGACCATTATGATTATCCTTCTTTTAGCCAAGTTATATGGAATTATTTTGGAAAACAAGATCAACATATGGATAGAAAGTTGCGGAAAAAAAAAAAGATAAAGGCCAAGCTAGATTTAGGAGTTATCATTCAACTATGGACCACCTTATCACGCTTGGGATCATTATGGAGGAGTGTCCCAATAATATAAATAGTCTCTCGTGTTGCTTTGTTGAATATAAAAAGTAGTTGACATAGTTCCCTCAACTAACCTTTGGATCAGATTAGAAGAGCTAAAGGCTCCTTTTGGTTTGAGAGTTGTTGCAATAAGGTTGTGTGAGAATTTTATTTCCAAGCTCAGGAACATCGAGGGCTGGTCGGAAGAAATTTACGGTAATATACAAGTTAAGAAAGGTTGCCCCATGTCCCCTACCCTTTTTGGCATATACATTGACAAGTTTAAGAGATTTGCTTGGAAGACAAAGGATGTGTTAGCATCTATATGGCGGGAATAGTCATCATCCTTCTTATTTATCATGACAATATTGTTCTTATGGCAAGGAGTCTCTATGATCTTGAAAAGCAACTAAAGGTTCTCAAGGATTTTTGCTCTAGTACGGGTAGACTGTTAACATTGACAAAACAAAGGTTATGATATCAAATCCAAAATGATCACTTATGCTAATTTCATGTATGACAATAACAACTTGGAGGAAATGACTTCATAAAAATATCTCAGAATTGATCTTCATCACAAGCTAAGTTGGAACTATAGCATCAAGAAGAGGATAAATGTAGGGTGGAAAACTTATTAAGGGGTCGAAAATAGTTGTAAATCAATGGGACTTTTGCTTTGGGATAAGAAGAAACTCCCTTTGAGACTCTCGTCACTCTTGTTATCTTATATGGTTGTGAAGTTTGGGGCTGCAACATCTCTAAAGAATCATGGAGAAAGTTACAGAAAATCCAAAAGTGTTTTATAACTTATAATCTTAAAGTTAAAGGCAATACACCCTATCATATCCTCCTCATAGAAGCAATTATTTCCCCATTGAGAGAATAACTATGTGATCTGTAAATAGTAAGTTCAAAGAGTGTTCACTTCACCAACATGGAACCGTGTACAATTTCGACAAACCACAATTCCTATAAGAATTCTTCTTGAACATAGTTGCAAACACCACTCATAGATACAAATGGAAGTTTATCAATACTTGATGTACACTCACCATGTTAAACAATATTAAAAGAGAAAGGTAAACCATCCTTGTCGTTCAACCAAACTCATATTCCAAATATCACCATGCTCGTGCACTAAATCATATGCCAAGGTAAGAGTTTGAGTTCTAAGTGTGAATCTCACGTGAAGGAATATGCAAGGGACTTGAACCACTCAATTTTAATGTGTGGAAAGAGAGACATTATAATAATTTAACATTTTATTTGTTTGTTAGCATGCCAAATTCACACTCATACATAAAACTCCAAAATTGTTTGACTTCAAGGATGAATAGTCAATTTTCCAATTCTTGTCAGTGGGAGGCAATGTACAACCCATGTATGGCCTTAGGAAATCCATACACCACCCTCTCTCAGTGTTGTGTGCCTAGTATGGCTTGTATGATGCTCATGTGCACACAAAGGTAGCGTACAACCTTAGTAAAAATGCCTAGGCAAGATCAGAGCTCAGCATAATTGCTTCTTGTTGTAATCAGTGGAGAAATCCCTTCAAAATGACTCTAATAATCTAATAGTAGTTTAAAATGAACAAATTAGAAACTCCCTAAAGAAGTGAAAAAACTATGTGACAAAAACCATATATTTATAATCTTTAGAATGGATGAACGTAAGAAAATAAAGAGCTATTAGAGTTATTATTTTACTCATGGGAGTGAAATTATGAAGGAAAACGCCATCACTATAATTGGGAATGAATTCTCAGCTCAATAAGTACACAAAATCCATTTCAAATGCAAAGTAGTCATTTAAAACTCATAAGCAGAATAACACGATAATATAAAATTCACCACATAAAAGACTAAATATTTACCCCGAAAACCCAAATGGGAAAACCAACATTCAATTTACTTCCACTAGGCTCTTTATTTCTTGGAAATGTGCAAGTTACAATAACCTCAGTCTCTCTGGTCCATTCCCGATCTTCACTTGGAATTTAGGTAGCAATTTCTTTCACTCTTAGCCAAAGAACCCCTCTTCCTTTGAGGTGCAGGAGTAAATAGGAGAATAGCTTAGTTGGGGGGTAAGCTGGAAGAAAATACAAAGTATCCATTTAAAACTCATAAGTAGAGTAACACAATAATATAAAATCCACCACATAAAAGACTAAATATTTAACTCGGAAACCCAAATGGGAAAACCAACATTCAATTTACTTCCACTAGGCTCTTTATTTCTTGGCAATGTGCAAGTTACAATACACTCAGGCTCTCTAGTCCATTCTCAATATTTACTTGGAATTTGGATAGCAATTCCTTTCACTCTTAGCCAAAGAACCCCTCTTCCTTTGAGGTGCAAGAGTAAATAGGAGAATAGCTTAGCTGGGGGGGTAAGCTAGAAGTCCAAGTGTCCCCAACTCTTCAACTTCCCCAAGCTCAACATTGTCTTCTCCTATTTGTCTCTCTTTTGTTTTCAATTAAATTAGAGAAACAATGTTTCATGCTTTATTTTTTTAACACATAATTTTTTTTATCTCATTTTTTTCAAGAACAAAATGTTTTATTTTTTGTGCATTTACATTTCCCATGTTTACATATAGGGTACTATGTTATTGCAGGCATGAACATTGGTCAGGATGGCATGGGGCCCTTCATGTCATCAACCCTGTCTCTTACCTCATCCATAGCCTTAATCTTTTCTCGTGCTAGTCCTCATAGAACCTAATCCGATAGTCATTTGTTGTCATGTGGATCCAATTTGGATCACCATGACCAGGTACTTAATGTATAAGAAAAGCATAAAAAAACATGGAAGACAAGAGGCTTCTTAAGGTTGCTTTAAAATCCAATTAAAACTATATGCGGCTCAAGTGAAGTTGGCATAAAAATGTCAGGTCTTGGCTAAATTGTTGGGGTATCGAGGAAGAGGTCACTTTGTAGAATAATGATAATATTAAAATATTGTTACATCTAAATTTAAGGAGAAATTGTGGTGCGATAAAGAATTAGATTATAAGAGAAAATGAAGATACTACAAGGAGGTGATCAACCTCGATCTAGAAGATCAAAAGTATCTCTTTGTTTTAACTATCATAAAGAAGAAAATCAACATTTCAAAGAAAAAAACAAACTCTCAAGAGCTCCATTGTGAAACAGGGCCTTGGACAATTCCTAAAACATTGTAGGTTCAAACAATTTGTCATTTTTGTGACACCAAGAGGGTTGATGATGAAAAGCACTTTCTCTTATAATGTCCTGCATACACCCACATTAGATCTAAATTTTAAAATATTGGTTACAATACAGACCTTCCTAACCTTTTCACTCATCAAAACTATCATGATTTAGGAATGCCTTCCTTAAAGCTTTTCAAGAACAAAAATAAAATTCTAAAGCAAGCCAAATAATCCCTAACCTTTTTTTTCCAGGTTTGATAGACCAATGTTGGTCTTAGTGGATGTTAATAACCATCATCATCAACTTGATCCGATAAAATTTATACAATTTTTAATGGATTAAATTACCCTTTTTTTTTAATTTTTTTTTATCTGGGGATTTTAATTATTTTAGTCATTTTCATAGGTGGCTTTTTGATATATTAAAGAAATTTAAAATAGTTTCAATGTTTTTTTTTAATGTAAATTATTTTTGTAATTAACTTTAAAGAAAAACCATGGTGCCAAAATGAAATTAAGAACAAGAAAAAAATGTTTTATCACGAATAGACCATTAACTCTAAGTTGGATTTTCTATTTATTGTTATTAGTTTGAAGAAGGCTAAGCATTCTATGATTTTGATTTTTTTTAGGTTTGTTATCACCTAAATCCGGTCATAAAATCTTTGGTGAATTACAATTTTGGATTATTGAAATCATTGTTTTTAATGCATAATCGATTCAAAACACTCAAATACTCCTAGTGCAACATGATTTTGCAATGTTAACAAATGATATTTGCAATTCCATCATTCCAAAATGATTATTGTCGGATTTTAATAAAAAAATTGTGGTTTTTCGTTCCCTTTATTTTGAGTGGTCAAAAAAGGTCAAATTCGTAGAATGTTTAGACTACAATGACTAGTTTTAAGAAGAAAATAAATATTGCAAAAATAAGAACAAACTTCCATGAGTGTTATAGTCAACCTAGAAGGTGGACAAGCCCTAAAACCCCCAAGGAAGAAAGAAATTTTAATGTTTTCAATTCCAACAAGGTAGAAGAAGAAATCCATTTCTCTTAGAGTGCACAACCTACAAAGAGATTAAATCTCATTTTCAAAACATTTGTAATACCCATAAAACACACCCCCTCCTAACCCTCATTAGGTTGGTGGGGTGTATAGATTTTCTCATTTCTTTTCTCTAAACCACCTTTCTTAAACACACCTCTACATCCTAATTAGAGCTCATAAACCAATTATGCTCATTGAGATCTTTCCATTCACTGTAATTGTGCTCAAATCCGATTTCAGGATCAAAAGTTATGGCCTTCTAAATTTGTTAATCCCTTTCCCGTTGTTACGCATCAAAATTACTCACTTCAATGATGTTTCATTGTCATTATCGCAAGTGTCGCAAGTGTCACAAAAATCATATTTCCATCTCACATGTGTTGCATCACGGACAACATCATAAGATACTTGGGACGTCCTTTAAGACTTGTTAGAAGATGAAAATATATCTTTTGGTAAAGTTTACAAGCTTTTACCTTGAGGAATTACTATCCTAAAAGTATTTTTGGAGATCAGCGCTCCCCTACCCACTTGCAAGGAGTGTTAGCGCTCCTTTCCCTCTTATCAGGGAGCGTTGCAATGCTCTGTGGCCAACTTTGAAGGAGCATCGATCTGTTGAGCAAATTTTGGGACAAATCCACCTTATCTCTAAGGACAAATAGGAAGCATTCAAGTTAGTTTAGCTCGAATCCAAGTTCAAGGCTGGATCTAATGGGAATCCCACAATTTATGGAATCATATCCTCAAATTATCCCAAGAATATATAAGGTGGTTGAGCCTCTGAAAGCCTATATAAGGAGGCTTTCTCATGGTGAAAGGGGGGAATAATCAGTGAAAAGTATTGTCATTCTGATCATGGAGATTTTGAGCAAGGAGTTGGACAAGGAGGACTTGGTGAGGCTGCTACATCTGCATCTACATTTGTAAGAACTTTGTTTTGTTCTCATTAATATATATGTGATTGGCTTGTTTCCTTCAATTTTGTGTACATTTGCATGGGCTTGTCTTTTTTGATGAATCTAATTTTAAACTAATCTTGGTAGAATAGGAAGTATTTTTTGTCTTTGTTGTCTATTGGATTGCGGAACTCGTTGAAGGACTTGAAGATCAAAGTTCAACCCGGATTGAGTGAGGAAAAACTTCATTAAAAGGTACTCATACTTTTTTCTTCCTCTTCCTTGAATAGTTTAGCTACATTTAAAGGAATGACAGTGTTCAAATCTAGCACCTTTCTGTCTTGGTCATAGGGGTCTAAGATCCAAGTGGACATTCACCTGTTCGTAGGGGAATTTTCCTATAACAGAAATTGGCAACTCCATTGAGGATCGAAGCTTTCAGTTTTGGTTTCCTTCCTTGGTCTTGTCTTAGTCTTTGCCCGTCTTCAGATCTTTCTCATTGTGTTTTTTCCTCTTTTATACATGTGTTGTTAGTCTTGAAGTCATATTACACATGCGATCAAGCCTTCCTGAGTTTTTGTTTTCTGGGTTGACACTTTTTCATTCTCAGAAAACAGTTTCCCTCTTCCCATATATCCAGAGCGTTGATTTCAAATCGGTGCTCCCCTGCAGTGCTCTAGGGAGCGTTGTAGCGCTCTGGTGTTGATATAACCAGAGCGTCAATTTTTCCTTCTTTTGAAAAATTATGGGATGTCTCTGTTGGGTGTGATTTTTTTGTATTTCCTTTTGCTCAAGACTTTTTCTATCAGTGTGTGTCTTCTATAAAACTTGCAACCATTTTCTTTCTTAAGAGTTTTTTATTCTTTGTTTGGTTTTTTAAGATTTTTTCCTTATTGTGAAATCACAATTCCTCTTTGAGATCTTGAGTTGGTTTTTTAATACTTTATCGTTCATATGATTTCTTGAAAGTTGTCACAAGGAAGTCCAGAGATCTGTGTATTGTTCCATTTGATCTTTGATTTATCTTTCCAAACAATTTTTCTTGTTTGAGTTTTGGTTTTCATTTTGAAAAGTTTGGATTTGTTTTACTTCTTGTTTGATTACTATGAGAGTGTGCTCTTTGTTTATATAATATTTGCTTCCAATTGTCTAAAATTACAAATAGTGAAATCTAATTAGCATAAGAAGCTTCGAATCAAATCAATTAAAGTTCATATTTAAACAAAGAGATATTTTTTCGTGATTGGATTTTGGATATTAGAATCATTTTCTGAATGGTTTAGCATTGAATTGGATTCTTGTTGAGAACAATTGCATGAAATCTCTGCATTTGTGCGTTTGATAGTTAAAATAAAATTTCTTCTCCTTCCCATAAATAGAAGTTCATTGAAAGGAATGATTGTTTATCATTTTTCTTATGCATTTTTGGGAATCGAGTCATAATATCATCAATTTCACTCTCATTCGCCCCTGAGTAAAGTATAGCCACAAAATCAGCGCTAATTAAAATTGATCTAGAAACTTTTTCTTTATAGATTTCTCCACCAACATTAGACTAGGGTTAGCGCTTTGGATTAGGCTGTGAGTACAACTCTCCAAAGCATTAAAAACAAACATTCACATCTTGCGATGGGGAGAGCAATCCAATTTTTGTATAATCTTATCTGGGATCCCCCTCTCACACAGGGGTTATGCACGAGATCGCGTTCAAGAGAGCTATGGAGATTATATCTCCGCGGTTTAACCATTTGTAGTAGTAAGATCGTATATTGGGGATTCTTCTTGAGGTCCAATTGTCTTCATTTGGTCTCGATGCTTCATGAACTCCAAATCTGTTTGAGGTCCTTTGGAGTTCTACCGGTCCACTTGTTCTCGGTTCTCTTGAAGGATTCTGAACTTGTTATCCTGCCCATACGTTCGAACTGGACTGTCAAATGTACCCGCCCAGGGGCTGACTACAAGTTGGTGTCTTTAGTATCCATAATCTTTAGGGTATTTACACAAGGTGACGATGAAGGGAAGTCTTCACTGTACTTGAAACAGACGATGGTCAAACTCACTCAGGCTCTTTGGAGGGTAAATCCACGATTACTGTGTGGAATCTTGCACCAAGGCATAAATCCGTTAAGCAAGTCTCCATCATAATTGTTCCACCCGATCATATCTTCTCCCCTTCTCTACTTGATCATGTGATGTTGTATTTCATCACCAACTAGTACGGTCATTGAGAGAAAGTTTGTTTGCTTGTTGGTATTTCTAGATTTTTTTAGCATGTGCTGTTGTTTTTGATAATTTTTTAAAATTGAGCCTGTAGACGATAAAGGTCTTTGTCGATCACATAGGATGCAAGGGATTCCTCCGAAAGAAGGCTACTGACCCTTACCTCCTAACTCACCAGAAGACATCTACCATGAAGAGGTAGAAAATTGTTATGACGTTGGGAGTGTTGCTACTCCTTTGTTAAAAAATTCGGAAAGAGCCTTGGTTATGGTTGAGGATCCCACTCCTCATACTACACATGTGTTAGAAGATCCTATTGAACCACTCTTGGTTCGATTAGACTCATTCAGTAACGTTATAGAAGAAGAATTCCTAAGTTTTCCATTGAGACCAATTACCGAGACATATATCGGATCCACAGAACCACATTTTAGTGATGACTATAGGACCCCCATTTGTCCTACTAATGCAGTAGATACACATCAAACACCTGCTCATTGTGTATGGAGGACTCCATCGGGATGTGATCTTTATGAACATTTTGAATATATTCCACAACCTCTCAATCCTCATGACCTTCCTGTCATTGAGGCGGGACCATCCGTTCAAACTATTGATCACCCCATCGAACAGGTCATCAATCATGTTGTTACGTAAGCGCAAGTCCACCTTAATGCTAGAGTCATCACTTCTAATCATACACAAGACACTTCAACAATTACTCCCACCTTTATACCTTTTCACTTTATAGCTCCTCGTGTTCCACAAAATCCTGTTGGAACACCTTTACAACAGAGAATGCAAACCCTTTCCAAACACACATAACCAACTGCGAGACATATCCCGGCCAGGGGGAAACCACCATATAGTGGACCTATCCCTCCCTAGGGACAACCATCCTTTATTGCACCTACCCCTCATGGGGGACAGCCATCTTTGCATGTTCCTTCCGGAGGACAACCTCCCTTTACTGGTCAAACCCCAGTTGTAAATAAACCTATGGTAGGGGGAAAACCTTATTTTGTCATAAACCCTTCATAATCATGGTGAGTACCTTCAGGAGGTACGTTTAAACCCTAACCTGGGGGGAAATCATACCATAACCCACAAGGAGGAGTATTAAATCATGTTCCTTTTGGACTATCTTTTGGACAAACTTATCTGGGTGTCCCAAATCCCACCTGGGGTCCTCAAGGAAAAAAAATTTATCCTCCCCAAGGGTCTAATGTTTATTCTCCCCAAGGGGATAATGTTTACCCTCCTCGGGGACAAACTGTTTACCCTCCTCAGGGACAAACTCTTTATCCCCCACAATCGAATCAACCGACTTATACTCCTCAGAATCCACCGAGTTTCTCCCCAATCATCAATGTTTCTCAACAACCATTGAATCCCGCCTATACTGGTCAACAAAAATCGTATATGGGAGGGCCTAATGGATACAATTATCCACCTCAACCAGTTTATGGCCCCACCATTGTCCCTATGCCACACCAATATCATCCTCGGGTTAACCGACAATTACCCTTCCTTGCCACTCTGGATCTCCAAGACTTGTCTCGGTTGACAAATGATCCCATATTGCATTTTCCTTTTTGGCCAGTAATCCCTGCTAAATTACCTTCTAATATCCCCAAGTTTGACGATAAACCTGGAGAATACCCAAACAACCATGTGATGACATTCCATTTATGGTGTTCGTCAAACTCATCAACGGATGATTCTATATGTTTATGTCTCTTCCACCGCACACTTACGGGCTCTGCACCCAAGTGGTACATTGAGCTTCAACGTGGTTCTTTTCAAGATTTCAACTCCCTCTCTATGGATTTTCTCACACATTTTCAATTACCCATCTGTTATGAGATGAGTACAGAACTTTTAAACTCTCTTCGTCAAACGAACTCTGTGCATATCTCTGATCACATTCATGAGTGGAGAAGACGATGAAGGTTGATTAAAGCAACCAATCATGACCAGTTATTGGCAGAATGGTTTACTAAATCTCTTTTACCCCCAGTTACTCGTGACATCGCCATGGGTGGTATAATCATTGAGGAAGAAGTCGTTTCCCAAGCTCGGTACTTAGATTTGGTTTATTCACAATCTGGTACTTTGTACGAGTTGATTCCAAATGCTACCTGTACTCCTATCGATCCATCCAATCCTTCGTCCACGGCACATGCAAATGGATTTATCGGTACCATCAAAACTCAATCCACATCCCAGTCGACCAGAACAGTAAATCACTATGTTTCTACACTTGTTACCAGTTCAAATTCACTCTCCTCTACCTCCCTCCCAACTCAAATCTCTTAGGTGAATGTAGTTCAATCTACCTCTTCACAATAATCCAAGAGTAAGAAGAAAGAAAAAAATAAACCCAAAAAGAATCATAATAATAATAATGAACATCCCAAAACCCAAGCTCCACCACCTGCTACTGAAAATCAACCACAATGAAAACCGAAATTCCCATGTCTTATTTGTGGTGAAGATCATTTTACCCTAGACTTTCCACATCGCGATGAAGTTGCAAAACTTTTCAAAGGGAATTTCCAACCCGTCGTGTTAACACATCCTTTTCCTTAGCAGCAATCCATGGTTGCTCAAGCACTTGTCCCTCCCACAGAGGGTAGTTTCGGCCATCCTTCTATTGATGAATCCTCGATGACTGCTCATATATATATATTTAATGGGATTGATTCAACCACTCGCACTACCACATATGACACACCAGCTAAACCTGATAAAGAAAAGGTCACTAATGGTACTCCACTGGATCCATATCCTGCCTTTGTTAGTCCTTCATCTGTTAGTCCTCCATCTAGATCACTTCAGATAGAGAAACCTACTTTCGACTCTATTCTACTCCCTCCCAAGAGCACTATCCTCAAATCAACTTTTAATCCTAGTTCACGTGTCGCCCAAAACTACAACATTGTTGAAGATTTGGCTCAAGAATCGTGTGTTATGTCCACTCTTGAAGTTCTACAGCATTGCCCAAGTCAACGTAGAATTATCTTGGCTATCATTGGTGCCATTGATCCCAAGTCATCAAACAATATCACGTTTAACCTGGACAATTTCAATTCACAACTTTCTCACCAGCTTGCTTTTCAAATTGATGTCGTTGTTCATAACCAACACATTCACCACACCATCTTGGATGAGGGAGCTTCCACTTGTGTCATGTTGTTAGCTTTTTGGAAAGGATTAAAATCATTTGCGCTTAACCAATCCCCCACAATGTTGTGAGCATTCGACGGGTGAGGTTTTCGTCCTCACGGACTCTTGTAGTCCTTAGTCATTCAGTTGGGAGGTAAGATTGTCTTTGTTGATGTAGAGGTAGTTGATGCTCCCCTTTATTACAACTTGTTATTAGAAATAAGTTAGTTTTATGCCATGATTGTCATCGCTTCATCGGTGTTTCTTTGTGTGCAATTCCCTCATCAAGGCAAAATTGTCACTATCAACCAGTTAGCTAATTGTACACCTGACACTTGCACTCTCGCCACCAATAATATTCCTTTTTTGGGAGATAGTAGAATGACTTACGAAAGTGTTGGTGTAGGTATTTTAAAATATTCCTCCCTTATGGATACTTTCCCTGCACCAATTGCTCCCACCACACAACATATTTCCACGATCAATATGATTTCGACTATGGCCTATCAATCTTTAGAATCATCTAATCCTTGGCTTGTGCCTAGTCTGTTAGAATTCAATGCACTGGGTGATACTATGCCACTTAGTCCAAATAAGGCTTCATACGATGCTATCCAATATGCCTCTCCCTCCTTGGATGACCAACATCTATTAGCATCCAACACTTATTTGTTTTCATCTTGGTTGAATTCCTTGCCTTCTGCTTTTCACTACATTTCCCAGTTTTTTCCATCTTACAAATCCATTATGGAAATGCTTAGTATTAATGAGGTTCCTTGGGATGACAACCATCATCGATCATCTTTTCTTCCTCCTCTCGAAGAAATTCAGGAAGATATTCACTCTATC
>JZKD02S0031267.1:88424-108751 GCA_000966675.3 Picea glauca
ATTCATTTTAGTATTATAAGTGAATTTATGATTAAATATTAGAAAAATAACATATTTTCATTATATATCAAGGTTGGATGAGTTTGATGATGTGTGCAAGCATATGTGAAGATTTAAACAAAGTCAAATATTACCACCTAGCCTCAAATTCGAATTTCATCTTCAAGATTTGAATATTTGAACAATATTTGGGACAATCATTCAAGCATATACAAAGGAGAAGATCATGGAGATTTTGATAGAATATCTTATCCAAGATATGAGGGGAGGATTTGAAGGAATAAGTTGAGAGAATAATGGATCTATAATTATGACACTCTTCAAGACTTTCATATATATAAGAGAGTGTTCTCCCTTCATGAGGGGGAGTTAGAGATCATGTAATCCATAATTTTGTCTTGTAATTAGGAGAAGGGGATTCTTAGCTTTGTTATTCTTTCATGCTTTGCCATTTGAATCTTGTAATATAATTTGAGATTGTTATATTCTGTGAGCTCAAATATATCTTTTTTCATTCAACTCTTCACATGTTGTATTGCTTTCCTAGATTAATTTCATGCTTCCTAGTTAGTCTTTCAATGCTTTCCTAGATTAATTGTATTTCAGCAAATTAGATTAGATTAGTTCTACTTCAATCTTGCATATATAGTGTGTGTGCTTCGTAATCCTATGAACCTTGGATTAACAAATTAAATAGTTGGGCAAATACTACAACGAAATTAAACGACAATATTTCCGCCTAACATTTTGGCGTCGTTGTCGAGGAAGCACGGTGGATTGAGGTTTAGTTTGAATTTTCACTCAAGTGTGATTAGTCATTCTCCTAAATCTGAGGTGACATATGGGTAAGGGCATGTAGGGAGTGTTCCAATTCCTGCAAGCGTAAGTGTAGATTTCAATTTCTGCAAGTTCAATTTTTGCAACTGTGAAAAGGTTTTCATGTGTTTCAACAAGTGTGATTTTCAGTTTTCTTTATTTTGATTTGGGTGTTGTAAGAACCCCTTTTGCAATATGATTTAACCATGAGTGTCAGCTTGGAACAACTCACTCATATCCTAGCGAAAGCTGGGATTTCTTCTTCTCAGGAAGAGGAGATCTTGACAACAACCCAGAGCTTAAATACTCCTCCAAAAACGAACGAGGAATCAACATCTAAGGAATTTGAGGAGGACAATTGGGAGTTGCAGCATGATCTGAGTGAGGGAAATAGAACCTATGAAAGTTATATCGAACAATGGTTCCAAGTAAGCACTCGATTAGCTCCATTTTTTTATTTTTATTTAAAAATTTTGCAGTCACAGCAACTAGATTCATTCACTCTCAAATATTTCCATTATTCATTTGAAAAATTGCCACTGAACATATTGTTGTTACTGTTGCGTGCTTGGATCTATTGGTTATTTGCCTACACGTAACTAATGTTTAATTTCCATTTAGCATAGAGTAGGTAGGTTTTAATTTTCAGTTTTTCTTTTACCTAGAATAAGTATGCTCTCCTCCACGCTTCGTGCGATCGAGAGGATCAGAAAATAGGGATGATTTTGAATGAATGTTTTTGCGTCCATCCTTTGACCTGCAAATAAACACAGTAAAAAAAAATAACGAATAAAAACAAAACCAATTTACATGTTGTTACAGCATGTTGATATAGCGAAAATTTTCGTTGTTACAGCATGCTGATACAGTGAAATTTTACATGTTGTTACAACATGTTGATACAGCGAAATTTTACATGTTGTTACAGCATGCTAAAACAGTGAAATTTCTACATGCTAGTACAACAACATTTTTCATGATGTTACAGCGAAATTTTACTTGCTGTAACAGTGACGTTTTTGTTGTAACAGTGATTGAACAGTGTCATGCCTACGCTCTTCTCATTTTTAACTTCCGATCTAGTCCATTTCTGAAACTGTGTTCTGCTTGCAATTGGTTGAATTGTGTTTTCCACCCATGATAACCCTGTAGCTTGGAAACAAAAACAAAACCTGCAATTGTGACAACAAAATAAGAAAATACTTCAGTGGTCTTCTCCTAGATCTATGATAGAAAACAACAAAGAAATCAATTTATTAGTCAAGTCCTCTTTCTTTTCCTCGCCTCCGATGAATGAGAATCCACACGTGATTTTTGTCACAAATTTCGGTAACTAGAATGATATGCAATTGAGAATTTTATGAGATTAGTTATTGTACAATCAACCAAATAAAGAGATTTTCCTGTCGGAGGTTGCAAAACTAAAATCCAGCTGTCATTTAATCGTATATCAATTTGATTTACCACAATCTTCTTTCCAATTCATCTCTTCCATATTTAACGATGATTTTCATTAATTGTATTGGAAATACTTATTTTACAAAGTATGAGGAAATATTTTTGGGCAATGAAATAAGCTTGGATATTCTCAATTCCAACCTCTGTGTGATCTATACTTATCTTACAGATCTTTGGGAAGCTGAGCGATTTCCATAACCTATTTGAGCGATTATTTCCTGGATCTGCTCCCATGATTCCTATAACCAATCTGAGTGATCTCATTCTTTGACAATGTGGCATTCAATCTCCACAAAACTAGAGTGTCAATGAACTGGACTCTAGCATCCCAATCTCTAACATTACATCTGGCAGAATATTCAGGCATACCCGTCACCCAAAATTAGGTTTCCAACTTGGTCTCACAGATCCAAAAATACTTTCTGCTTCTTGACGATTATTTTTCTTGTTGCTTTACATTTTGATAATCAATTGGATGGGATTGTTCTGTCATTGTCATCCCTGGAGAGCATGATGATTCTCCATGTCTCGAAACACACCCATCTCACACAATACCAGAAAATTCATTGGTTTAAATCCCAAATACCACTGCCATCCATCACCACTACTCCACCTCCATTTACTTTATCCCCTTTGAATCACCAGATCCTCACATATTTTGCAATGAATATTGAATAGCGTGGTGATTTTGCAATGAATATTGAATGGTGAAATATGTGTGAACTCTATGGTGAATATTGAACGATGATTCTCAACGTGAATAATATTGAACGGTGGTTATGCGGTGATTACACTACATGAATACTAATTCATCCAAACTGTGGGTCGATTCTTCCACCAAAAATAAATCCGATAAGAAAATTGTTCGAGAACTGCAGTCTCAACTCTTATTCTATAATCAACTCTTGTAGAGTAAGATCTGCAGCCCACCGTCCATATAGCTACAAGACCATTCATTTGATCTTGCAAGGGTAATTGTTTTTTTGGGTTGCTTGAGAGTGGTGGAAAACATTCACGCTCTCATATTGGGTCTGATGTTGAAAGAAATAGTAAAAGGAAGCAACGGAATCCTGGTGGTCAAAAAGAGACGATGTCTGGTGTAGATGACACAGTCTACTACCTCCTATGTTCTGGAGACAGACGAAATGAGATAATGGTCGGATCGTGATTGCCTACAGAAGAAAAAAAAAAAACATAGAGTGACACGGGTTTCTCTCCTTGTATTCCCATATTGGTATAATTTCTTATTGATTCCAAGAGCACTAGTTTGAGCACTATCGTATCTGATGATGGTATACAAAGACACATAAGCGATCATCATTCCAACTTGTGGGACGATAATTTCATAAGAAAGACTGCAGTTGGAACTATTGTATCATGCGCGGCCACTTCGCTCACCCTACACCCAGGCATTCTCAGATTGTTGGTGCTGTTGGAGAGATGCCCGTTCCAGAATGTTGGTGTAGTATTTCTCATAGTGTGACTGTGATTCCCATTTCAACTGATGAATCGCACGCCACCATGTAGTGATAGGTTTTCTCTTTAACCTGTATGCTCTGCATAACTCACAACTGCCAACCTTTTGTCATCGTTGATATAATCTCCCCACGTTGCGTTGAAGGCAGAGATTGAGATAATGAGTGAGAGTCCCAATCCGAATTTGAAGAACGGATTTGACATTACAAACTGTGTAAAATATGCATGGGTACTGATTGTAGACTGCAGGCGTGTGCTCAATTGAGAATGCATGTATGTGGAGGCCGACTCCCCCAGAAATCATGGGACCTTCAGGTACAGAACCAACTTCGCATAACATGAGCATTGGGTTGGCATGGAGAATGAAGGTGGGAAACGATGTTTGCAGAGATAGTGGCATACATAGCTGTAGAATCCATCTACATTCTGGAGAAGATATCTTGTGCAGATCTTTGTTTCCTTGATGCATCCTACTGCCCAATATTTCATTGATTTCTCTCTGGATGTGAAAGGGCCCTTGTTCTCCCTAGGGCAGTCGCATGGAAAATATACAATACTACCTCAAAAATTTCGGAGCATATATTGTGCGCTTTTATTCGAGGATACATTTCGAGTGCCAATATTTCACCTCTAGTACAATCCAATTGCTATCACAGATCAGGTCATTGCTAGAACTTCTCAATCTTTAACCTTCAACATGCAATAGTAAATATATAAAGGGTGCAAATGCAGACGTGTAGGAAAGAGTCTTTGTTAAATAGGATGGTGCATTTGATTCACAGGATTTTACATATAAAATGGGTATGATCACCAGGCTCATAATTTCAATACATGTTTTTACATTTAATACTCCTTTGTTTTTCTTAAGTCATTTTGGCAGCAATCAATGACGAAACCAACAAGTGCGGACAACGGGTATAACTGCATTTTTGAAATTCATCGCATTTGTACTTAATCTTGTATTTTACATCTTATGTTTCTCTCACAAGATTGATTGCAGGAACAATATGCTTGCATTCCATGCCACGGTGATCTTCAAGAATCACAACATTTTTCAAAAAAATATGTTTGCTAGACAGCTTGAAGGAGTTGTTACTCATCAGAAACATCATGACGTTTTTTGTTACACATAAACATTTCACTGATACAAAGCAACATTTTGTTGTTACAGAGAAACTTTTTTGCGCATCTTGATGTTTGTTGTTACACAGCAACATTTTGTTGTTACACAATAACTTTTTGCGCATCTTGATGTTTGTTGTTACACAACGACCATGTTGATTCTGCATTTTGCCAAATTTCATGCTGTGACACTATCCCATTTCTCCTTCAAATATGATTAATCATCCTGGTGTTGAAGCCCATCTTCCATTGAATTATCCCTCATGATTTCACACACCCATTTTTCTGAGTTGCATACATTCCTTTATCCTTTTTGCCTTTTTTTCCATTCTAGTTTGCCTACTGAATAAAACCATTTCCCTTTCCATGATTACATTGCCTTTCCATAAACCTTGTTTCTACTGAGATCTTTACATCTATAGTCATACCAATATTTTTACAAACTCGTGTTGACTGATGTGGGATTCCTTAAGGACCACCTTTCAACAGTCTTGCCCCATCGACCTCGACAAATTATCTAGAAAATAGACTAGAGTCCATTTTGAGTACTTAGAGGCTTGCATGCCTTAATGGCAAGCTCTCTCGCTAGCAATCATGGGAATACATCAATGTCCCTTGATCGTTAGATCTTGCAAGTGGCTCGACATCAGCCCATCTATTCGCACTTCGCAAGATGTACTCGAGTACCTTGACACTCATTGACATCACTAGTGAGTTTGTCTTGCATTGGTTAACGGTATTCGTCAATGGTCGGTAATCCAATTATTTCTCTTCATGCTCGACATCGACACATTTATTCGCATGACTAGAATTGTACCATCGATTTGTAGCGGGTGAAGACTATACACTTTTTCATGATCCCCTCAGCAGTTGCAGCAGTTTGATTTCATATCTATGAGAGTACCACAACTCCACATTCTCTGCCTTCCACATTTCCCATGATTCATCAACAGCCGTTCAGATCCCTCCACTTTGCATTTTCTGATTCAGCAGCTACAGTATTTGCAGTTACAATAGTTACAGTACATCATTGCAACTACAGTCGCAGTTACATTTTCATGATCTTGCAGCAGTGACGCTTTCCATCTTCCATCAGTCACAGTTAGATATTCTTTGTTCCAGCGGTTGTAGCTACAACGATAGTCACGTTTTCTTGATCCAGCATCCATAACAACTACATCTACTTTTTGGGTAAGTGGAGGTATGTTCTTTTCTAATCTTTAATCATGTAATTCCTTATTTTCTAGTAATGAATAACTTTGGAAAATTCTCTCACCATGCTCTATTCATTTTTCACTTTCATAACCTATGACAAGTTGCATAAGGATATTCAACCACTTTAGTTGGGGGGGGAGGGAACCTATATTCACTACATACCATTATTCCATTTTACCATCTCATCATTCCATTTATGATTCACTAACATTTCTTCTCCAACGACACTTTGTTGCATTTCGATTGATATACATATTGGCATGATTCATAAAGATAAAGAAAAGGCTTTCTTATACACAGTGATGCTTTCTTATGCACATTGATAGCTTATTATTTCCAGTGAGTATATGGCTAAATTATTACAGCAAGAAAACAAATAAGTGAAATGAATGTTGTTAACATAAGAACCAACATCTTTTGTATTCATAGTTGTCACACAAGAACCAACCATAAGAAAATTCCACATGGTGTTACACATATTTCACATGATGTTACTCTTGTATCTCATACCATGGAAACATTCATTGTTAAAAGGACATCATCAATCAAAGCCATAGTTTAAATGCCAAAATTTCTTAAGAAGATCCTTGCATGGTTGCATGAGGACATGCAACAAGTTGAGTTGGGGGGTATGTTGGGCCTCATAAATGTCACTTTTCATCCACCTTTTCCTTCACTATTCATTACATTTCATCATCCCATTAACCTTTTATCATACCATTTCCATAATGATATTTGGGTTTCTCCTTATTATTTTCCATTGTATTCATTTTATTATTATAAGTGAATTTATGATTAAATATTAGAAAAATAACATATTTTCATTATATATCAAGGTTGGATGATTTTGATGATGTGTGCAGGCATATGTGAAGATTTCAACAAAGTCAATTATTACCACCTAGCCTCAAATTCGAATTTCATCTTCAAGATTTGAAGATTTGAAGAATATTTGGGACAATCATTCAATCATATTCAAAGGAGAAGATCATGGAGATTTTGATAGGATATCTTATCCAAGATATGAGGGGAGGATTTGAAGGAATAAGTTGAGAGAATAATGGATCTGTTATTATGACACTCTTCAAGACTTTCATGTATATAAGAGAGTGCTCTCTCTTCATGAGGGGGAGTTAGAGATCATGTAATCCATAATTTGGTCTTGTAATTAGGAGAAGGGGATTGGTAGCTTTGTTATTCTTTCATGCTTTTTCATTTGACTCTTGTAATATAATTTGAGATTGATATATTGTGTGAGCTCGCATATGTCTTTTGTCATTCAACTCTTCACATGTTGTATTGCTTTCCTAAATTAATTTCCTGCTTCCTAGTTAGTCTTTCAATTCTTTCCTAGATTAATTTCATTTCAGAAAATTAGATTAGATTAGTTCTACTTCAGTCCTGCATATATAGTGTGTGTGTTGTGTAAGCCTACGAACCTCGGATTGACAAATTAAATAGTTGGGCAAATACTACAATGAAATTAAATGACAATATTTTCGCCTAACACTTACCCAGGATACTACTTCTGAGGGGAATTTAGGAAACATCTCGTCTATGATCGCTATTGATATTTCGATCAAGGAAGGTATCATGGAAAATGTTCATCTCGGTGCTAATTGTTCGCCCGAGGAAATGGCTTCTTACACCACTTTATTTAAAGAATTATGTGATGTCTTCTCTTGGAGCTATGAGGAAATGCTCGGGATCGATCCCTCGAACATTGTGCATGAAATAAAAACTTATCCAGGCATTAAACCTGTACGACAAAAACTTCACCCGGTTCATCCTAAGAAAATCATGGCCATAAAGGCATAAGTTTAAAAACTGTTAAAATCTGGATTTATCTATCCTGTCCCCTTGACGGAATGGGTTTCTAACATTGTTTCGATTGCTAAAAAGAAAGGAACCATTTGTGTCTACGTTGATTATAGGGATCTTAACAAGGCTTGTCCCAAAGACAATTACCCCACACCCTTCATCGACCAAATCATTGATAATTGCGCTAGCAGCATTATTTTCTCTTTCATGGATGGATTTTCAAGATATAACCAGATTGACATTCTACCTGTTGATCAACATAAGACAGCCTTCATATGCCCGTGGGGAACTTTTGCCTATCGGAAACTACCTTTTGGTCTTAAAAATGTTGTTTCCACTTTCCAGCGGGCCATGTCATATTCTTTCCATGATATCAAACATATTGTGGAACCTTACCTCGATGATTTACCTGCCCACTCATCTAATCGATTAGACCACATTGGTCATCTACGGGCCATTTTTCTTCGATGTCGGTTCTACCATATCCATTTGAACCCACACAAATGCATCTTCGTTGTCGAATCAGGTCGACTTCTCAGTTTCGTTGTCTCCAAAGATGGGATTAGGGTGGATCCCTTAAATATTAAAGCTATTATTTCTTTACCTCCTCCCAACAATCTTACCCAACTACAAAGTTTGCAAGGGAAAGTGAACTTTCTTCATCATTTTATATGTAATTACGTCGATCTTACTAAAGAATTTATGTGATTGTTGCAGAAAGACACTCATTTCATCTGGAATGAGACTTCTCAATAATTTTTCGATGCTCTTAAGCATGCATTGACCCATACACCTATTTTGCATCCTCTGAATTATGCACGAGACTATATTCTTTATTTAGCAGCCTCTACTTCCACTATCTCTATGGTGTTATTTCAAGAGGACCCTAATGATGATGAACATGTGATCTATTATCTAAGCAAGATTCTATCTGGTCCCGAGCTCCGATATTCGCATGTTGTTGGCTCTGGAAGACGTCATTGTCATCCAGATATTTCACCATTGCATCCTGTTACACACTACCACAGTCATTGTGGACTCGAACCCCATGTATCATATTCTAACACGTCAAGTCCTTCGGGGTAAATATTCCAAATGGATTGTTATTCTTCAGGAATTCGATCTCGAGTTTGCCAAATCAAAAGCTAAAAAGTCCTTGGTGTTTGTAGAACTTATATGTGATCTTCCCCATGCTGATGAAGACATTAAGCCCAGTGATTCTCTCCCCAGTGAATCTTTGTTCCTCATTAGCACGTTCGACCCTTGGTATGGGGATATTCTTCTTTATCTTCAAACCCAACGTTTTCAGCCTGATATCTCCCATGAAGAACGCCGTTGTATTCACCACCATTCTAAACGCTACCTTATCATCGGTGACACTTTGTTTCATCATGGTATTGATACTATCTTACGAGGTTATTTAACCCATGATGAGGTTGAACGTGTTCTAAATGACTGTCAGCTTGGAGCATGTGGCGATCACCATTCTAGGATGGCTACAACTCAAAAAATCTTACGTGTCAGTTACTTTTGGCCCTCCATATTCAAAGATTGTATTGAGGCTGTCAAAAGATGCCCACCCTGCCAAGTTTTTCATCAAAAGGCACAAACCCACCACGCTCCACTGCATCTTATTGTTTCCATCAGCCCCTTTTCCAAATGGAGCATTGATTTTATGCAATGTAAGCCTACCTCAGTCGGTGGGCACGGTTATATCATCATTTTCGTTGATTATTTCACAAAATGGGATGAGGTTATGCCTACTTTTCTTAATTATGGTCGTACCACGGCTCTCTTCATCTTCAACCACGTCATCACTCGCTTTGGTGTTCCACAAGCCATTGTCACTGATCACGGTTCACATTTTCAAAACCAGATGATGAGTGAGTTATGTGTCAAGTTGGGTTTTCGCCATGAGAACTCCTCCCCCTACTATCCTCAAGCAAACGGAAAAGTTGAAGCTATCAAAAAAGTCCTTAAAACCATGATCCAACACATGGTGGGGGCAAACAAAACTTCTTGGCATTTACAACTCTTCTTCGTCCTCTGGGTTTACTACACCTCAGTGAAAACTGCAACTAGATTCAATCCTTTCCAGTTGGTATATGGCATCCAAGCAGTATTACCAATCGAGTGTGAAATTCCTTCGTTGAAACTCAAAGTATAACTCCTACCTCACACCTCTGTTGAAGAGGAACGTTTGCTATATCTGACTAGGTTGGACGAAACAGGTCGTTATGTCGCTCTCGTTAACAAGACGTATCAAAAACAAATGAAAAGTCAATATGACAAATCCGTCCACCCTCGTACTTTCACAGAAGGAGTCCTAGTCCTCATTTATGACCAGGCTCACGATAAGTTAGGGATAGGAAAGTTAGAACCTCTGTGGCATGGACCCTACATCGTAAAACTAGTATTGCATAGAAGTGCCTACGAGCTAGTTGACTATGACGAAATCTCTCTCGGTGAACCCCAGAATGGTCCTTACCTTAAGAAGTACTATGCATAGAACATCTAGCGTGTGTGCTTTGTACACTATTGTAGTATAGCTTATGTTTTGGTGTGTCTTTTTCTCTTACATGTACGAATTTTGTCTTGGTCGCTTATACTTTGTCTTGTGATTGCATGCACAGATGACATATCCCTTTCCTATATTTGTCAGGTTTGGAGATGGTGCTAGTCAACGCACCCAAAACATTGCTTCTGTATCTTGGTTCATTTACCACTCTGATGAGTTGGTGAGTTCAGGAGGCATCTGCCTAGGATCGACAACCAATAACGTGGCAGAGTATCACATTGTCATTGTACTTTTAACTGAGGCTTCCTCCCTAGGTATATCTCATATAATCATTAACCTAGACTTTCAACTCATGGTTTGTCAGCTTAATCGAGTCTACGTCATTCACAATCCTATCCTATTGTTTCTCCACCTACGAGTTTTTCATCTTGAAAGAATATTTGAATTTACACAATACGGGCACATACCAAGAGAACTCAACACAACTTCGAATTCGCTAGCAAATTATATTTTGGATCGGTATCTTGTGCATAGATAAAAAAATTATAAAGGAAATAAATCACATGTACATTAAAAACATCACACAAGATAATTTGTAAACATCATTGACACCAAAAAAATCTCATTTGTATATATATAAATTGTGTGATAGAAAAAGTTTGGTTACATCAAAAGTACATAGAAGGGAAAATTTTGTGCCCTCATGCCCATCATATCATCATGAAAAGACTAAAAAAACATCTAGAGGATCTTAATCCTCCTGCACCACGTTGTGCTCCAAGAAGCACGCCATTGCATGGGCCACTCGTCGGAGCAAGTGGTTTAGACTCTCAGGAACTCCCACTGTGTGCCTCTGCAAATGTAGTGGTATATCTTGCCTCCTGAGAGGTGGGACACCCATTGTAATACCTCGGAGGTTCCTCTTGACCTCCCGGAGACCCCCCACTGCCACCTCGTGCTCTACGGCTATTTGTGTGTCTCCGCGACGCCCTAGTGTCGGTATCTCCATCGGATGTGATGCACCTCTATCTACATGATGAAATAATGCATCTGTTAAAAACCCCTATGTGTACACATAAAAATATTATAAATTTAAAAATCAAAAAAACATATGACGATTTTTTGGTTTCATACCTGACGCATCCCAGTCTATACCCTCTGGAAGTATCAAGTCCAGGCTCCCTTGGAAATCTACTCCAACATATGGGAAATCCTCAATGACGATCAACTGACGTCTCAACCAAGAAAATAAATCGGTCGTAAACTTGAATTCTGAGTTGGTTCCCAATATTGGAGACAAAATCGTCCACATTTCCATGCATGGTTCAGCCACTGGTCGTGCCACTAGCACAATATGCGGCTGCATCTGAGGGATTCGCTCTAGAAAGAATGAAACCAAAAAGGAACCATACCTGAATTGTTTATGTTTCCCAATCTTGCATTTTGTAATTTGATCCTTCACATTGCGAAGGAAATTTGCACTCCATTTGAACAACCTTGGCTCCACGCATTATAGAGCATAAGCCATTTGGTATTTTGAGGCCAGATGCACACTGGTGCTACCTGCCAAGTTGGTTATGGAAAACAAGATAGATCGAAGTGTCAAATCTATGACATCTTTTATCACGATTCGGCCTCCAACCAATCGTGATCCTTGAATAAAATGATCTACCACGTACACCTCGGTAGGCAGAGGAGTTTCTTTTTGTTTGAACAAAATAATAGGAGCCCCTCTCCTCAAGAGGCCGGTCAAAAAGTAGAAATCATCTAGCTCGATTTCGAGCATCTGTGGTCCAATCTGGAGCACCTATTTGATGTCATCCCACAATCAAATTATATACTCAAGTAGCAAGACTTCCTTTTTCATATTTTGCAATTTAAAGTAATTGAGGAGGCCACAATTCCTCAAAGCAACCCTTGTTTGGGGGTTTTGCAGTGCAGCTATATCATCAAGCTCATGCTCGTGCTCTTTCCACTCGATCATGGTTTTTATCAATGTAAACTGCAAGAACATATAATTAAAAGCCATTAATAATCTCATCACAGCAAATTTTTGGGTATTTTTAGTATAAATATCAATTTATTTTTCAATCCTATGTCGACACTCTTTTAAACGCATCCACAGGGCGCTAGCACTCCCCTAGCATGCATAACAGGGCGCCTAAAATATGGTCATCGCTCCCCTCATCCCTTTGAGGGAGCGTCGATCTGGTTCAGCGTCTAGGGCTTCCAAGGGAGCCCGGGATGAGACTAAAAACTACCTAAAAAGAAATTATAAACCATAACAAATGATTAGAAAGAGTTAATGACCAACCTGGTCTGGACAGAAGTGAAAACGGTTGACCGTAGCTCTGATGCCAACAACTTCAAAATCGCCCTTCGAAGTCGAAATTACCACTGCTAGAAGAGTTTGGCACAAATGAAAAGGTAAATAACATTTTTAACCCTATTTCACTGTTATAGGGTTCATTTTTTCTAATCTATAGTCTATTGTGGGTTTTAAAGTCTTTTTCGGAGATATCACTAATACCCTGGAATGCAGATTTGGCATCACTTGCAGGTTTTGAAGCAGTATTTTTTCGTTTAACCTTGTCACACTAACGAGCAAGGTCTTAGTTATTTCTCACGCTCGAAAAAACATGAGAATGTAACCGAGTGGACTTTTATCTCTTTTTCTGACTCGTAAGGATATACGAAAAAGGAACTCCCTGGAGTCTCCTTTAAGCTCTTTTCAGACTCTCTAAACATGAAAAGATTGTCGAGTGATCTTGTTTCCTTTCACACTCATTTAAAAGGTTTTGAAAGGGCGTCTCCCGAGTAGCAGTTTATCTCTTTTTCGGACTTCAAAGACTAATATTACGAAAAAGGACAACCCTGGAGTCATCTTTAAGTTATGTTCAGACTCTCTAAACATGAAAAACCACTGATTTTTCCTTCTCTAGACTCGTTAAAAATTACACATTGAAGGGCCCATATGGGACCGAACCTTTACTTCTTCTGGTTCGTTAAACAAAAGAAGAGGAACTTACCAAAGGTGAGTTATATCGATCATGTGTTATCCTCCTCGAGCTCATAAAAATAAAAATAGGTACTTGTCTATCTATATGGGGGGGAAATTGAAGGAAGCAAGCCAAGCCATTTTATTGGAATCATCACAAGTCACTCTTGTAGTCACCTTTAAACACGGCACATTGTCTTTACATACATTTTAACCTGCTGAATATTTGCATTGAACATATCCTTTGAGTTTCTTTACCCCTTTGGGTCACCCAACAAAAGTCACAGTATCCACTACATCATGTTTTGGTCCATGTCATGTTTCTTTTGTTTATTCCTCGGTGTTCAAAGGAAGTATCTGCTTCAAGAGTCAACCATCACAAATTTCCAGTTTCAATACCTGTGTCAGTCCATACTCATTTGATTCACCACCTTACATCTCTATGTCAGTTTCATGTCGTTGATGGGGGATACATCAAGGCCCTCCTTCGACGAGGATTTTCCTGTCGACTTCAACACATCATCCAGGACTTAGACTTAGAAACCAATTAGTACCTTGGGACCTGCATGCCTCAATGGCAAACCTCCTCGCTTCCAACAGTGGGTTTATATCATTGACCTATGATCAGATGATTCCATGAATGTTAGACTTCAACACATCTATTCACATTTGTTGGATTGTACTAAGGTGCCTTGGGAGTCATTGACATCACTAGTGATTTCCCTCGCACTTGTTAACGGTTTACCTCAATGACTGGTAATCAAATGGTTTCTACCATGTTCGACAACAAAACATCTATTCACATGGCTAGATTTGTACCACATCGGGATTGGGAAGAAGACCACAGGTTGAGTGTTCACTCTGATATCTACTTTACCCAGGTTGTGAAAGCAGATCATTTGAGCATATTGATATATATATTGTCACATAGATCCACTTTGTATTGGTATGTGGATATGTTTTGGCATCTCGTAGATCCATTGTGTATTTCTCGTGGCTACGATCAATTCATGTCATGGAAGTATAGATCCACATTGTATCTTTGGTGGTTATACCCTTAATTCAATATGATTATGGATCCGCAGTGTATTTGATGGCAGCCATACCTTAAAAGTCATTTATCACTCAAGCATAGGTATGCATGCCTTGGGTTTGAAACATGTCATAACATTTGTTTGATGGTTGGTCACAGGTTCTACCAGGTTCTCTGACTCCATACCCTTTCTTTGAAATTCTACAAAGTACTTCAGTCATCAGTTTTTGATGCAGGAGCATCTCCCACATCAAGCGAGCCAGCGCGGAAGCGAAGGATAGTTGGACGAGCGCCAGCACAAATTTTGAAAATCACCTAAGAAGTTGTTGCGCCAACATAAATGTGATAATTAAATGAAGCGCACTTGTATAATTTAAATGGACCTTGAGCCTTTAGCTCTCGTCCTTAGTAGGTAGAAGGCATTTAAAGTAGTTAATGCAAGTAGGTAGAATTTAATTCTAGATTAGACAGTTTCTAGAGTGCAAGAGGGAAACGGGATATAGACACCATCATTGTGTATTGTAACATAGTTAGAGGAAGATTGAAGCAGCATTGTTGAGAAGAGAGCAAGAGCATGCAGAGAACTGTGTAAGAACACCCATGTACAGATATTTGGATTAATAGAACAAAGCTTGATTCAAATTCATGGTTTTCTGTCTGTTCTCTGTGTATTGATGTTGAATGATATGCTCATGAATGTTTGCTTCCTGTTATACATTTTCTTTATGTGTTGTGTATATGATTTCATGTTTGAATTGAAGTCTGAGAAGAAGTAGGAATGAGTTTCAATTGTTTCTCTATTTGAGCCAAGATTCCTGCAAGGAGTGCAGTCGAAGTGTCCGCAAGGAGTGTGTTGATAGAGGGTTCAAATAGAGATAGCTTTTGTTCTCATTCATCCCAAAGGTGCAGTTGGGTACAGGAGTCGTGCAAGGAGTGCGTAGGCCGGGTAAAAGTCTCAGGGTTGCGAACCTGAGTGAAGAATCGAAGGACTGCTGCTGCAGGTGTGCGCAGAGTCGAGGGACTTCAACACTTAGACGTGGCTGAAGGTTTTCCGCAAGGAGTGCGTGCAAGAGTTTCTTCCGAAGGAATTGAAGGTCGTGGGAAAAGCTCAGGAAGGGTAAGGCCTTCTAATCCATTAAAGAGAAGCACAAGGAGCTTGTGTCGTGAAGTGTTTAAAACAAGAGTCACAAGTTGTGCATAGGTGGACGAGTTCTGTGGAAGAACACTTAGTCATTTCACAGATTTCTCAAAGGAGGAACGGACGGTCGGTATTCTCCAAGGAGGATTCGCGACATCCCGTGGGTCGTTAGATCTCGCGGAGGTGTAGGAGAGATATGGAAGAGTATTCTCGACAGTTCGAAGCTTAGGAGGGGCAGATCCATTGATCCGAGTCACAAAGACCGTCGGATTTGCACGTGGATTCGTATATCGGGGTTTCGTGGGTGAAAGTCCCGTGAGTATTGCAACGGGAATCGCGATATTGCGATACGCGATATCCCGACAGGTATGAGAATAGTGTGGGGCCACATCGGAGTCGGCGAGTGGACAGGTGGCACACCACATCGGAGTTTCGCAGTGAGAGATCCCGAAACATTGACATCAGGATTCGCGATATAGCAAAATCCGAAATCCCGACGAGGTGACAGGGTGTGGAAAAGTCAACTTGTGAGCGCATCAGAGTTTCGGTGTATCGGGCATTGGGAGTCGGGGATACGAGTAGTTCAACATCACGAGTGTCGAATTCTCGATAGAGAAAACCCCGACAGGAAAAGGTCAGCGTTGACTGGTTATCGGGTTTCGGGAATCCTGCAACGTTCGACCACTGACCTCGTGAAGTAGCGAAGTTCGATCCCCCGATAAGCAAAGAGAGGGATCGCGGGAAGAGTTCTGTGGGTGCAAATTTCCCGATAAGGAAATAGAAGAACCATTGTAGTTCTTAGGGCCGTGTGAAGGAAGATCATGTGAGAAGACGTGCTTGGGCAAGCACGGCTGTGTCAGTTTGGTATCAGAGCCATTTGATAAGCATCTTCCACTGTTCGGATGGTTACCATGCTCATCTCATCCTAGATATCATATCTCAGGCCATTCATATATCTGGCTACCTTCTCATCATCGCTCTCCCGATGACCTGCCCTGATGTTCAGTTTATAGAATTCCTCAGTGTATTCCTTCACTGTCATCAGCTTCTGTCTCAGGTTCTGCATCCTCCTGAACAGAGTAATTTGGTAGTCCCTGGGGATGAATTCCGCCTTCATCTTCATGATCATCCTATCCCAGCTCTTGATCTTCTGCTTGCCCTTGCAGTGTCTGTCAGCTTTTAGTTCATCCCACCACAATGTTGCATGTCCTTTCAATCTCGTGATAGCATGCTTGACTTTCTTGTCCTCTTCGACATCTTCATAGTCGAAGTATGTGTCTAGAGCTCTAATCCAATCTAGAAGCTCCTCTGCATCCAAGTTTTCCTCGTAAACTGGAATGTCCATTTTCTCTCTTGCACCCATCCTGGCAATAGCTCTGATCAAGCGTTCGTTTGATGCATCTTCAGTTGCAACTTCTTCTTCATGTTCAGCCTCCATCTCGCTTTCAGAATCACTGAGATCCCCATCACTAGTTGTGCATCTTTGCGCTGTCTCCATGTCTTCGAGTATAGCTCGTAGATCACGCATCTGTCTCTCCATAACTAGATCTGTCATCTGCCTGCCTCTTCTTCGCGGCATGGTGAATTCTCTTTCTCTGCTACAGAAAGCAAAGAATCTTTATGGGCTTTGAATAAGCGCAGAGCCAATTAGCGGAAGAGACAACTTCAGTTCGAGGTTGGTGATTCGGTTCTGGCACATTTGAGAAGAGAAAGGTTCCTGAGAGGAATGTATAATAAGCTAAAGATGAAGAAAATCAGACCATGTAGGGTCATGACGAAATTTGGGGCGAATGCTTATGAGATTGAATTACCCGATGGGATCGGAATTTCTCCGATATTCAATATCTCTGATTTGTACCCATACAGAGCTGAGGAAACAGGGACAAGAACTAAGCAGCCAGTGATCCAGTGGACAAAGTAGATGCCAGTTGCAGAGAAGCCGCAGATGGAGCGCATACTGGATAAGAGAGTGAGTATAAAGACCAGGAGGAAAGAATATTTTGAGTATCTGGTCAAATGGAAGAACCATCCAGTTGAAGATGCCAGCTGGGAGACTGAGGCAAAGATACAGAAGCATGGACGGACCGTGCAGGAGCTCATGGACAAGATCCCATGAAATTTTTCAAGCGAGGGAGTATGATGCAGGAGCATCTCCCACATCAAGTGAGTCAGTGCGGAAGCGGAGGACAACTAGACGAGTGCCAGCACAAATTTTGAAAATCACCTAGGAAGTTGTTGCGCGAACATAAATGTGATAATTAAATGAAGCGCACTTGTATAATGTAAACGGACCTTGAGCCTTTAGCTCTCGTCCTTAGTAGGTAGAAGGCATTTAAAGTAGTTAATGCAAGTAGGTATAATTTAATTCTAGATTAGACAGTTTCTAGAGCGCAAGAGGGAAACGGGATATAGACACCCTCATTGTGTATTGTAACATAGTTAGAGGAAGATTGAAGCAGCATTGCTGAGAAGAGAGCAAGAGCATGCAGAGAGCTATGTAAGAACACCCATGTACATATATTTGGATTAATAGAAGAAAGCTTGATTCAAATTCATGGTTTTGTGTCTGTTCTCTGTGTATTGATGTTGAATGATATGCTCATGAATGTTTGCTTCCTGTTATACATTTGTTTTATGTGCTATGTATATGATTTCATGTTTGAATTGAAGTCTGAGAGGAAGTAGGAATGAGTTTCAATTGTTTCTCTATTTGAGTCGAGATTCCTACAAGGAGTGCAGTCGAACTGTCCGCAAGGAGTGCGTTGACAGAGGGTTCAGATAGAGATATCTTTTGTTCTCATTCATCCCAAAGGTGAATTTGGGTACAGGAGCCGTGCAAGGAGTGTGCAAGCCGGGTAAAAGTCTCAGGGTTGCGAACCTGAGTGAAGTATCGAAGGACTGTTGCTGCAGGTGTGTGGAGAGTCGAGGGACTTCAACACTTAGACGTGGTTGAAGGTTTTCCGCAAGGAGTGCGTCCAAGAGTTTCTTCTGAAGGACTTGAAGGTCGTGGGAAAAGCTCAAGAAGGGTAAGGCCTTCTAATTCATTAAAGAGAAGCACAGGGAGCTTGTGTCGTGAAGTGTTTAAAACAAGCGTCACAAGTTGTGCGTAGGTGGACGAGTTATGTGGAAGAACACTTAGTCATTTCACAGATTTATCAAAGGAGGAACGGACGGTCGGTATTCTCCAAGGAGGATTCACGACATCCCGTGGGCCGTTAGATCTCGCGGAGGTGTAGGAGAGATACGGCAGAGTATTATCGACAGTTCGAAGCTTAGGAGGGGTATAGCCGTTGATCCGAGTCACAAAGACCATCGGATTTGCATGTGGAATCGTGTATCGGGGTTTCGTGGGTGAAAGTCCCGTGAGTATTGCAACGGGAATCGCGATATTGTGATACGCGATATCCCGACAGGTACGAGAATAGTGTGGGGCCACAGCGGAGTCGGCGAGTGGACAGGTGGCACACCACATCGGGGTTTCGCAGTGAGAGATCCCGAAACATTGACATCAGGATTCGCGATATAGCAAAATCCGAAATCCCGACGAGGTGACAGGGTGTGGAAAAGTCAACTCGTGAGTGCATCAAAGTTTCGACGTATCAGACATCGAGAGTCGGGGATACGAGTAGTTCGAATTCGGGATAGAGAAAACCCCGACAGGAAAAGGTCAGCATCGACTGGTTATCGGGTTTCGGGAATCCGAGAGTGCAACATTCGACCACTGACCTTGCGAAGTAGTGAAGTATGATCCCCCGATAAGCAAAGAGAGGGATCATGGGAAGAGTTTTGTGGGTGAAGATTTCCCGATAAGGAAATAGAAGAACCATTGTAGTTCTTAGGGCCGTGTGAAGGAAGATCATGTGAGCGAACGTGCTTGGGCGAGTGCGGCTGCATCAGTTTTCGTCCTCTGACCTCGCACTTTGGGGGGGAATCTATTACACGTCAAAATTACTCACTTCGATGATGTCTCATTGTCATTATCACAATTCGCACTTTTGTTGTAAGTGTCGCAAAAATCATATTGTCGTCTCGCATGTGTCGCATCACGGACGACGTCATAAGATACTTGGGACATCCTCTAAGACTCATTAGAAGATAAAAATATATCTTTTCGAAAATTTTACAAGCTTTTACTGATCCGGATTATTTTCGGCACGAAATGAGAGCGGATATATAACACAGAAATATTTAGAGATATTGTAAGAGAGACAACAATATAACAGAGATATAGCGGAAATAACAAGAGTCACGGATATACAGTAATACACGATTTTTATTAATGAAATAAATGTACAGAGACTGTAAAATACAGAGTGAAAGACTCGCTAGAATGGTGGTAGCTTATCTCTGAGAAGAGATGTGATGGCTACTCGCATCCGTGAGAAGATGATTATTAGAATGAGGCTCTAAGGGCCTTTTTAACATAATTAAAATCCAAAACCCTAACCCCGGAAGATGAAAAGCCAAAAGGTTTGTGGGCCCCGATGGGGGTAGTTAATACGTCAACTTCCCAGAGGCGTAACTTTTGCATACGATCTCCATTTGGGGCGCTCAATAGCTTGTTGGAAAGACCTATCCGAGAACTACAAATTTTGGGTGAGAAACATGATCTAAGATCCATGTTGCTCCCCGTTTTCTCAAAAAACATCGTTTAGGGCCTCAAAATGGCCCCAGAAGTTAAAAACTACTAAAAATAGTAAATTACCAAAATTGCCAGAAACATGTTTTGGGC
>JZKD02S0031267.1:139719-152529 GCA_000966675.3 Picea glauca
AAAAATCTTTTGGGATAAAATTTAAAAAGGGGAAATAATTGTTTTACTATATTATGCTAATTAAAAATTTATTCATTAAAAAGAAAAAGGAAAAAGGGTAAGTTTCTGCACATGCCTTTTTGAGTTTAAATAAAAAGGGAAAGAAGGAAATCTAAAATAATTAGGAAACTAGGAAAAAGCGGGAAACATAAAAAGAAAGTGGAAACACAAGGAAAAAACAGAAAGTATAAGTTAGTAAGGTATCTAGCATTTAAAAACTTTCTAATTTAAACTCAACTAGTAAATTAATAAGGGGGAAAGTCATTAAAACTTGTAAGGGGATATGGGGACACCTAGGAGCGATTCTAGGAGTGCCTTTAGGTGAGTGAGGGAAATAGGGGTAATTAATTAATTAATGAAATTAATTTATGGAGAAATGAAGGGGATGGGTGACACTTGTACGGGGAGGATTTTTATGGATTAAATTATTAAACTTTAAATTAAATGGGATTTTGGGAAAGTAAGGCCGGACTTCGAAACTCTATATGATGGAGGGAGGAGAAAGATGATGGATCTCTTCTGTTATGTGTAATGTTACGCTGTAGAAATTTATACTTGACTGACTTAGCTTGTGGGAGTTGGGATACCCAACTCAGTGAGGATTGGTAGCTCGACCTTGCGAGGTGAGTTGGGAGCTAGCTGATTCTCTGGATAGTGTGCGTGACCCCTTTGCGGCTAAGGGGATAAGGGGGAAGAAGAGTACCCCTAGCGATGGCTGGGAGGTGCCGGTGAAGTCTCATCGGTCAGAAAGCGAGAGCTGCATGGAGCACGTAGGACAATAACTCAGAGCGGGCTACTTGGGATACAGTACACTTCCTTATTTCTACATGGTAGATTGTTAGTATGATTTATTCTTTTAGTTATGTATGTTTAATTGGGTAAAGAAAATGATTGTCTTAGCATTCTAGTTGATGATTGAAATTTCCCCCATAGCCTTTGGATTGATGTTGATTGATTCCCATGGCCTTTGATCCCTACATGTCTTGACCGTGCTGTGGTTTATTGATTGTGATGATTGCATCTTACTTTTTCCTTCGTCCCTAGCTCATCAATCCACGTCTGAGTAGTCGGCTAGGAGATTGATCTACGGTCGTTGCTTCGACATTAATAAATCTATGGATCTCAACGCCCTGCTTTTCTGTGCGTGGATGATGAGCGAAGGATGTTCCTGCCAGTCATCTACCCCTATTGATTGCTCCAGGTAGTGTGTGGTTTTGAGCCTTGATGCGTTTAATTAACCTTGCAAAATTTGATTGATGGCGAAGTTTTCTTTAAACTCGGTGTTTTTATACCTCGTTTCTATATCTGGATGGACATTTCCTGCGTTTTTATATTTCATTTTGTTTGCCTGTCGATTGGTACTTCTTCGACTACACTTCGTTGACTTGGGGGCAAAATTTTGCCCAGCAAACCTTTTTATTTCTGGTCAGTTGTTTGGATTGCTAGGTGCTTGACAAAGCTACACACTTTTCGTTCTAGACAACCAATGTATATTAGTTAAGAAGATTTTTTACTTTTGGGCATTTTATTTTAATGGTTAATCTCAGTGCATTAAATTATTTGGACGTTTTAACCTCAGTGAAATTAATTGAATGTTTAGTACTCTGCGATTTTCTTTTCACTTTTCGGGGAATTTTTTGTTTTGGACATCAATTGTTGCCCGTCTCTTGGCGATTTTTCCACTTTTTAAGGCTTCCATCCGAAGCTCGTTAACCTCTGCGAATTTGCCTTAATCCTTGCGATTTTTTGCTTCCCTTATGTGTGTTTTATTTACAGCATCGCGTTTCACATCCTGCAAGGATTTCCTACTTACCTCTTTGTGTCTTTGATTTATTTACCTCAGTGCTTTTATAATCAACACTTGACAATTAATTAGGTTGTCATGGCTGTGATGTCACCATTTTACCTTGACCACCACCCTCTAGAGTTTGAGCTTTAGCATTTTTCGTTTATCTCTTGTATAATTTCGATTTTAACAATCATTTATATGATCACGAAATGCCGTTGTTAAGACAACAACCGGGGTTGGTTAAGTCTATGTTTTTACCACCTGTGATGACTGCGAGTTTTCCCTTTTTGCACCTAGTGAATTGCCATTTGTAAGGCCATGATTTTTTCCAGTGAGTTCCCTTCTTATCCCAACGAGTGCCTCTGCCTTCATCATGGTGGAAAACTATGTTATTCTCCCCCCATGAACTGCCTCACTCTGTTTTTTTTTTTATCTCAACGAGTTGACTGTGTAGACCTGCGTTTTGTTTATCCGTTCGATTGGTATATCAACATTTTTATCACTGAAATTACAACTAATCCAATGCTCATGTAATTGCAATGAAATTATCATACTTCAGTGGATAAAATCATTCCTGTTAATTATTACCGATTCTCACATTAAGGAACAACGATGATCACAAGGTATAGCATGCTTGCATTGGTTTATGACAGACATGCCCTTCGTAATGGTAGGACTGCTAGTTTCCAGCGATTGCGAAGTTACTCTTCTGCTCTGCATAAATGCCTTTAATTCGACTTAGCTAATAGTTAACGGGTAGACCGCAAATGGTTAGATTAGCTGGATTAACATCGTTTAACAAATGGTTTAAACAACCAAAAGAATCAATTGCTGAAATGACTCTAATGACATTTATTTGGACAACAAGGTAACATTGAATTTCATTAAATAGCATTGAATGAAGATTAATTATAAACAACAATTAATTTAATATGCATTGGATATCTTGACATGACGTTTAGTTGCATCGGCAAGACAACATTAAGATCACATGGATTGGCATAGAAATGGATTTTATATTGACCGCATAACAACATTAAAATGGAATTCAAATTTGCATTGAATGGCCCTCATTTATTGTCAACAACCACTTATATAAATTAGACAACAATTGCAAATTAATTGCCAACAAATTATATTGAGGGACAACATGATGTAAGTATTATTGTGTTAGTGAAATAACCTGTGATTTAAGGAGGTAGATTAATAGAGTTACATTAATAACGTTGTACATTTGATATAGTGAATATCATTAGGTACGGTTAATTTTTTAAATGATAGTTGTGTTATTGATTATTTAGGACTTTCCATTTAGGAAAGCATTGTCATTTAGACAATGAAGCTGCGTAATATCTCTTTTAAATGATGAGTAGTGCACTTACTTTAATAGACACGTATCGTGCGAGCAAGCATGTTGATTTGTTGAGTTTTTTTTTAGTTCACATTTGATAACGTTTATGACTCTAGTCACAGTACACTAGCTTACCCTTCACACCTAGACCTCCTACTTAACTTGAGGGCTTCTTGGATGACGTCGAGTCATGTATTGGATTGCGCCTTGTTGAGCGATGTCTTCCTTCATCTTGTCTTCCCATCGCTTGGGGTATAAGTGTAGCCTCCTTGTAAGTATACGACTCCTAGATAAAAATCTATGTATTTCAAAGATAAAACTTCTTCCTCCATGAAAAGGATTTAAATGTTAGTAAACATCAACATGGAATATGGATAAAAAATTTAAATTTTTATATTGAAATATGTATATGGATAAAAAAATTAAATTTTTATGTTGAAATATATGTATGGATAAAAAATTCTAATTTTTATATTGAATTATAGATGACATTATAAGTAAAGTTTATATCTTTTTATAAAAAATAGATAAAAACATTTAATAATAACCCAAAAAACCAATCCTTAATGATTTACTTAAATGCAGAGAATCACTTTAAATATGTGAACAAGTGCTACAATAGTAGTGTTGTCCCTGCCCAAAATTGGATGGATTTGATATTTGATATGGGACCAATGAGAGGCAAATCCTTTGCAAATTTTAGTGGTTTGTCCTTGCGAAAGAGACCTCTGCCAAAAGCCACTTGAATTTAGTCGGAGATACCACAACGATGATGTATTTATAGGATTTCCCTATTCCCACCACCAATATTGGCAGCTCTACATCTGGAAGAGTCTACCAGAGTGTGTCACGTGTTCAAAGGTACTTTTTAAAGTCAACCTACGTATCTGAAGCTTATGCCAGCTTGGGTGGCCTGGATTTCACGAGATTGCAATTGGTATCCTCATGCTGCCATGTGTGCAGGTCCTTCCATCATTGAGCAGTGACTGGAATTGGATGTTTGAGTGAGAGAGGGGATTGTTTTCCAGGGGTTGTGGTACTCACAACTTAAATGCTCATTGACACCTCTGCAATAAGGGTTGAAGTTATTGACCAATAGCAATTAGAAAAAATGGTTCGATTTTTTTTTAAATGAAAAAAATTAGCGTTACAATGTTTAACTTTGTAAAAACAGTGTAAATTTATGGTCAACCTAAAACTAATGTCAAGTAAAAGAAAAATCATTACTATAATGCTTCTTTGGCAGGGACTAATAATTTACTTAAATGCATATAATCTCTTTAAATATAATATTCATATATAAGTTGATTTATTTATGTAACCATTGAATCCATGTGGCCCACCTTTAACTACATTTCAAACTTAATTAACATTTAAAGTTTTGTCTTTGTCCGTCCACTTGACTTTGAATTAAATTGTGTGTGTTTTTGCCCATAGAAAGATTTATTACTAGCAACAACCACTTTATAAAAGTGGTTGATATACGCCGATCGACGCCATTAATTTGGAAATGTGGAAAATGGCGTCGATTGGCATATATCAACCACTTTTATAAAGTGGTTGTTGCTAGTTGACGACCGACATGCCTTGGGACTACCATTAATATATTAATACAAATATATTAATGTATAAATTAATTTAAAATACATTAATACAAAACATTAATGTATTTCATTAATACATTATAAGTATATATTAYATTTATGTAATAATTAATTAATGCATTAATTATACATTAATATGTTTGTATAATGTATAAATTAATSTAATAATGTAATTTTAATRTATAATTAATGTATTAATAAAATACATTACTATAAAACAATAATGTATTTCAATAATACATTATTATTATATATTACATTTATATGATAATTAATTAATACACTAATTATACATTAACTATACATTATTATATTAATTTATATATTAATATTTGTATAATGTATAAATTAATGTAATAATGTATAATTAGTGTATTAATTAAGTATCACATAAATGTAATATATAATAATAATAATGTATAAATTAAAGTAATTAATTTACATTATGATATAATGCAATTTAGTAATTGATCGATACATTAATAATATAATGTATTAATTAATTAATATATTAATACATTGATAGAGTATTAATTTAACCTTATAAAATAACACATTAAATTGATGAATATATACATCAAAATATTAATATATTAAATACATTAAATACATTAATAAATAAATTAATAAAGTGTGAATACACAAATAGAATTATATATTAATAATACATTATTAGTCTCTGCCGTAGGCATAGAGGGACTATAGCGATCGATAATTCGTTGACCTCGTATTAGATTGTCCATTGACCATAAATATTTCCATATTATCTATTGTTGGAACCAGGGAACTGAAAACACCGAATTTGATATAATAAAAAGTACCATATTTGTCATGATCTGATTGGACAACGGATTGGAGGTCTTATTGCCAACTTCGCTATTCCCAATGTTATATATGTTGGCATATCCAAAGTATTTCATTGTATATGGTCTTTTTGAATTATATATTTTCTTATGCATTGGTCGAAGGTGGATTAATGCTAGCATTAGTTCGAATATTTTCTTTAGCATTTTCTGCTTGGTAGAATACAATCTCTAGCATATTAGTATGTGTGATTTTTTCTTTATTCTTGCGTGCTTCGAGAGAACATGCCAACCACGATGCATATTTTCTTAAATGTTTTCACAGGACTACGCCGTTCGATGGCTCTGACAGTCTTAAGTGTTTACCTAACAGGTCTGACAGTCTTAAATGTTTATTGTACATAGGCGTTGCAATACAATTTCGTTCCATTTTTTTGATGGTGTTGTTTGGAGTGAAATTGTGCTGAATTGTTCTCCACTGGCATCAATGGTTCAGTGGTCGATGCTTGTTCACTGTTTGGTTCCATAATCCTTGTTCTTGTTTGATTCAAATTTGCAAAGTTGAGGTTCTTCAATTGCAGTTGGACGTCTTCGTGGTTGTTCACTGGTTTGTTGTTCTTCAACTTTGCAAGTTGTTGGACTTGTTGTTGCGGTTTGCAGTTTTTGGGGTTGAGATGTTGACATCCCTCGTTGATGGGTAAGTTTCCGTGCCATTGTTTCGTTGGTATTTTTCAATGGTGGGAGTCCCTGCCTCAAAATTCTGTTGCAGACCATGTTTCTACGCCGAACTGTTGCCTTTGTATTTTGAAGAACTTTTTCTGGATCTGAGAAGCTTGTAGGATGCACGCCACAAATAGGTTGAAATCGATCTTTCTATTGAGTAAATTTATGGTGTTATTTATTTGCGTTGTTTCTTTTTGTTTGGTTCGCTTTCCAGTGTGGGTTTTTTTTCTTGTCATTTGCTATGGGGAGTAGGGGGGATTCAAGTTGACAAGAAGAAGGTTGAAAAATACATACAGGGATTGGTACCTAGTTCTGGGCTTGTAGTTTTCCTATTTTTCTTTCCTTTTTTTTTCCTACTTTTATTCTTTTTTTCCCCTTTTCTCTGTTTTCGTGCAAACTGAAAGTATCTAACAAACAACTTCAAAATTAGAGTTTTAAAGATGAAAGAAGTAATAGATGTTGACTCGTATGAAATAGATACACACTCCATTATACATGACAACATTGACGAGGTTTTGCATAGCAATGGAATTTTTAGATTGGATGCATTCTCGTATACTGTAGGGGATTGCCTTTTCAATGCATTTCAGGTTCTACCGCATTTCCATTATTCCTCGACCGACCTGCGCAATGGATTGACAGATTATTTCCTGGCTTGTTTAAAAAATGGCAATGTTGAGGAATTGGAGTCATATGAATACGAACTGGAATCTGATTTTCTTCGGTAGTTGCATGGAATACATGATGTCACTATGTATTTTACAAAGATGCGATTGTCTGCATATGCAATTCTGCTTGCACATGAGAGGGGACTTTGGGGAGATACATTTTGTATACGGTGGTTGTCTAGCTGGCTCAATATATCAATTGGAATATGGTCATTGACAAGAAAAACAAAATATCTACTATTCAACAAAACTACTTCTGACAATCCATATTGCATCTTGTTCCATGATGCCAATGTTGTCAGTGGTCATTATGAATCACTACTGTACAGAAAAATTTCCATATGCAATGTTGAAGAAGGTCGTATTTACTTGTACCTCATTTGCAAAGACCTTGAATCACAGTGGAAACAAATAATGCATTGCATAGACTGCCATGGTTTACAGCTAGCAACAACTGTTGTGTCTAGCTGTGGAGATAGTCTGTTCAATGCAATTTTTTGTTTGGTAGCAGTGGAGTTCGATGTGTAGTCGCTGCTGCTTTACACTATACATACCTTTTGCAATGCAATTATAGGCGGCAACCAACAGGCTTTTAGGTGATTGCATCAACACCTTTCGCCATATCTCCTACAAAATATGTCGACAATTGGAAGTTGGCAAGAATACCTTGTAAACATGGTGTTGCCATATGAAAAAGGGAATGTGGAGGGTTGCAGATTATGTTTGCAATGGTTGTCTATCATGTTCAGAGTAAATATCCAGGTCTGGTCGACCTTGGCAGATGGCACTATCCATTCCTGGTCTATTGATTCAAATTACGATCGAACAATTGAAATCCTCTCGTTGAAAATAGATACAACACATATCCATTATGAACCTTTGCTTGGACATATCAGTGGTTCAGGGTTCAATGTCCATGGCAACCAAACTGCATCGAATCTGCATACGGGTGTTACCCATGATTTTGTTCATCTTGATGGTGTATTGATGATGGTTTACTCAGGCTCCTAATAAGAACTTTCTCCTGAGAAAAGTGACATTCATCTCTTCCCAAGAAACATATTTTTGAAGAGAGTTCACAGGTTGCTTATATCCTAGGGTGCGAGAATGACCCATTCTCGCAGGCTGCCTTCATCTAGGGTGCGAACTTCTCGTACTGTGCTATATATCTAGGGTGTGAACTTGTTCTCAAGCTTGGAAAAAGATGAAGTCTCGATGGTTCTAGAAGGGAATCTTCTAGAGAATGGGTTGGTATTCAAATGGTTATCATGTTACTGGTTTCCCTGATTTGGTGGGATCATTCTCATCCAAGTAACCATCTCATCCTCTCCTATATATTGATGGGATTCTCATGGAAAAGRTTAAGCAAGATTAATTGGAGAATTGGTGAAGGAATTGTGTGAAGAACCTAGCTTGAACAGGAGCTTGGAGACTCTAGCAAGTCTATCAAGAGGAGTTGGATCTTCTTCATGCAAGGATCAAGCGAGTGTGTGTGTTGGAACCAAGAGTCACCGAAAGGAATCTTGCGACATCAAGGCGATCAGGTTGTATCTTCTACTTTCGATTAATATGATACAACGACATGTCCCTTTCCCATAAAGTCATTATTACTTTATTGTGTAATTCCTTGATCATACACATAAGTTGACGATTGAATATATTTTGCTATCTTTACTTTGGTTGGTTTGTGTTGTCCTGGTCTTGACCTCATGAGAGCACCGGAGTGAAGCGGGAGAAACAAAGACCCTAGGAAGAGATACAAAGGTATGTCACTTGTTCCTCTTTACTAGCTAATTCAATGGTCATAACTTAGGGAAAGAGTCATGTCATGTTCTGTTTTGTTCTAGATCCAGGTGGATCTAGGGAGATCTCTTAGTGTCCGCACCTACCGATTAGTCCGATAACAAAATTTGCGACTCCGCTGGGGAAGCAACCCGATATTTTTGTGGTTTTTGATGTTTTTCCTTGGCCATTTTCTCTTGACTTACCTTTCTCCATTTCTATCAATCTCTGAGTCTTCAGGACACCGTGATAGACCCTCTGGGTCCAGAAGTCCCTTCATTTTTTTTTGTCTTTTTCCAAAAATTTGCCTAGTTTCAGGCATTCTCGCACTGAACCCCATAGTGCCCTGCAAGAATACTTTGAGTTCACACTTTTCTTTTAAGTCCAGTGCGAGGTTCTCGCACTCTGCTCAAAGCTAGCCTGCAAGAATGACCCATTCTCGCACTGTGCAATACTGATAGGTTGCGAACCCTCTTTTAAATTTTTTGGATTTAAGATTTTTGCATGTTCAGCTGCCCAAATTAGTATAGGTGTCTGAAAAGAACTTCTTGGACCATTGGTTGATGTTTTCTTGTCTTCGGATTTTGTGCACAATCAGTTTTTAGAAATCAAAGGCTCTTCCTGTCCATCTTTTTCTCGACTCTCATCTCTTGACTTTTCTTGGCAAAGATATACTCTCTGATCCTGGAATCTGAGTGCTTGTTTGGTTAAGAACCGGTGATTGGTTTGAAAGTTGGGATTCTTTGTCTTTCTCATTTGCTCATTATTTGGAAGATTACTTTTCTCATGCAGTTGAAAAGACTAGTTTGGTCTGCTTGTCATTTTTGTTTCCATTGAAAGATTGGTTTGGGTTTTTTTTTATTGCTTGTTCATTAGTCTTTGGTTTTCCTCACTTTCACCATCATGGTGTAGATCCTTTTTGAAAAGTAAGAAACCATTTTTTCTTTCAAAAGCATTTTCGTCTTTGAAAATATTGAAAATCAATTGTTGAAATTATTGAAAAAGAACCAATAGAGAATTGTCATTATTGCGTGATCTGTTGAGATTGCATTTCAAAGAAAATTGTGTATCGTAGTTCAAAATTGTTTTGGAAAATTTCTCTTTCCCTCCCGTACATAGGATTCATCGAACAAAAATTGATATACTTCATTCCTATCTATGCATTGTTGGGTCAGAGTCTCACACAACATCAGTTTCATCTCCATTTCCTTTGAGTAACAACAACCCTTAATAACATTGCGCAATTTTAAAATTTAACTAGTAACTCTTTTCTAGGGCTCTATTACACCAACATTTAGCTAGGCTAGCGCTTTGGAATAGGCGGAGAGATACACTCTCCAAATCACAAAACACACAATAGAATCTTGTGTTAAGGAGTGTCAAATTCCATTTACAACATTTTGTCATAGGAAGCCCTTCTCACACAAGGGTCAAACACGAGGTCGCATTGATATTGACAGAGTTACTCGCCCTGCTTTGTTGATATCGGTGTAGAGATTTCACGTATTACGGGGGTCAGTTGGAGGTATACCCACAATGATGAGTGGAAGCCTCTTGAGTTGATTTCGGGCTAGATACCCTGCCCTTGCATGTGGATCAGACTGTCGACTGTCCCCCCAGAATTTATCGTTGTTGGTGGTAACCTTAGTGGCCTATCTTCTTAGGGTCTTACACAAGGTGACTGTGAAGGGGAAAGTCTTCACGGTACCTGGAATCGACGTTGGCCAAACTCACTCAGGCTCCTTGGAGGGTATACCCACGATTATGTGTGGGAGATTGCACCAGGGTGTAAGTCCGTTAAGCAGGTCGTCAATGTAACTTTTCCACCCTAGCCCAGCCCCTTCTCGTCTCGTTGTTGCGACGTTGGATTTCATCACCAACTAGTGACTTCAGAATTAGAAGGTATTGTTTGCTTGGTATTGTTTCCTAGATTTTGTTTACTAGCGCATGCTGTTTGTTTACCCAAGTCGACCATAAGATTTTCTTCGTAAGTTTGTAACTCGTTCACAATAGATCCTCCACGTCGTTCACGTAGAATGCAGGGTTTATCTCCAGAGCATTTGGAAGGTTCTCAACCCCTGCTTACAAGCTCACCTGAGGGTTCTCCTCAACAGAGTGAAGTCCAAGATGTTACCACTCCATAAGTGGAATGAACCGACTCTCTAGAACATTTTTGAATTACCAATACTCGAGAGGAATTTCGACTTCACCCTGATTCTGAGAGATAGATTATGCGAGTGAATTCTTCCGGAGACTTAGTTGTTTTGTCTTCTGGATCACCGATTGGAATCTTTCCAGAAATAGAGGGCCAAGATCCTTTTTGGTCTACGGGCATTTTTAGACGGGACCTTTTTGGTGCAGGATCAAGCATTGAAATAACTGTCTCACCTGTGTTCCCCGAAACCTCTAACCCAGACACAATACCGTTTACTACTGCCTATTATTTTCCTGGTATGGAAGCCCCACGATCTGACCACATCTTGACCATCCCTATAGAAATGGTCCATTACATAGATAGTACAAGTATTCACATCGGGATTAACGTGGTTAGTCAAGTCCCCATTGACACACCGCTCTCGCCCAGTGTCACCCCAACACTACCACCCGAGTATCATGCATTGAATGCTTCTATTCCCACTCCTACGCAAACCCCATCCGACACTCCTGGTGGTCCCTCTTCTTCTGGGCACTCTCTTCCCAGTTTCATTCTGACACTTCCTCAACCCCCTTTTGGAGGACCTTTCTCATCCTCTATTGGCATTATTAATCCTAGTGTCACTATTCCGTCATTCACACCAAATTACCAGATTCCTATTGGTGGACAATTTCACCAAGGAGGTTTGAATCAACCCCCCCCTTGGCGATAAAATTCCTATTGGAACGCAAATCCCAATTGGAACACTACCCCCAATTGGAACACAACCCCCGATTGGAGGACAACCCCCACCGAACCCACCTTATGGACAAAACATACCTCCATCCTTGGCCCAGTATTGGAATCATCTGATACAACATACTCCTCAACCGACTGGGGGGAAACAGCTTCCAGCTACATCCATTATACCCCCTAGTATAGGCCAACCATATCCAGGTACGTCCAATACTATTTGGGGCTCGAATGCTCAAACTCACATCCCTATTCCAGGATACAATCCCATGAGCTAATTTCCTGTACAACCACCACCAAATTTGCCTGGGTCTTCACATTATATGCAGACTGCTTATGGTCCTACTGGTTTTCCGACGGGGCCTCCTCCCCAAAGCCACCAGTACCTGCATGTGAATCGACAGTTACTCTTCTTGGCCACTTTGGATCTCCCAGACTTGTCAAGGATTTTAAATGATCCAATTCGTCACTCTCCCCAATGGCCTGCTATACCAACCAAGCTACCATCATACATCCCTAAATTCGACGGCAAAGCGGGAGAGGACCCGAACAATCACATCATGACTTTTCACCTCTGGTGCTCATCCAACTCGTTGATGGATGACTCTATTCGTTTACATCTTTTTCAATGGACCCTCACGAGTTCTGTTGTGAAGTGGTATATAGAATTACCATGAGGTTTCTTCGCCGACTTCAACACCCTAGCTATGGCCTTCCTCACCCACTACTAGTTACCGATCCGTTATGAAACGGGGATCGAGATTTTGAGTTCTTTCAAACAAAACAAAGACACTCATATATCCGGTCACATTCATGAGTGGTGACGGAGACGACGTCTCATCAAACTCGAACTTCCCGATCGGTTGCTGGTAGAGTGGTTCACAAAATCATTTGTGAACGACATCGGTCATGACATCGCCATAGGTGGAGTGGTCACGGAAGAGCAGGCCATAAGTCGTGCTCAATACCTTGACCTCTTTTACTCACAAACGGGTACCCTTTACGACTTACTACCTGATGCACCTTGTCCTTCCACTTCCGCCACTTCAACTACTTCAACTTCTTTTCATGCAGTTGACGGTGTGATTGGAACTTTCCATGCCCAACCACATTCTGCCTCAAGCACCAACCCCAAACCTGCTTCTTCTAATGTTCAAAATGCTT
>JZKD02S0031267.1:165772-177563 GCA_000966675.3 Picea glauca
GCCAGCAAGTCTACTTGTCAATTTGTATGTCGTATAATTGTGGGTGAAACATTAGAGGCCCGTTTTTTACCCCGCCAGCCTAGGAACCTGCGATCCAAAAAGTGTACATGCTCTATAAAATATCATCCACCCTGCACATTCTCTTGTCAATTTGTATATCACAGAACTTTCAGTGCTATTTGTAGGGCACAAAATAATAGATGCCTATTTTTTGAGCTCGCTAGCCCGAGAACCTGCGATCCAAAAAGTGGGCAAGTATGGGATGCGATATCCGTACATGCTATATAAAATCTCATGTCCGTACTTTATAAAGGTACATATTCAATTTTTCCTAGTTTGTACACAGACCGAGACTCGAAGCTTGCGACTCATTTGCTAATTTTCTTTAATTAAATTCTACAATATCAATATTTATTATTAATAATTTAGTACTTGAAAATAATGTTTTTAGATAATGTTAGCTATATAACATATATGTTATAAGTTATACATGTAGACAATCACAATCTTGAACTGTAACATCCCGCTCTTGTGCACACTGAACAAACTTATTCTTTGAGGACACTTGCTCGCAAGTGATCCAGATTAATATACTTTTGGGCATTTGACTTATGATTATGAGGCGTTATGGGTTGATGACATGTTGTTTTGCTGCATTGAAATAGACAACTGCTATTGAATTAGTTTTACTGAGTGTGCAGGAACCCCTTGGACTCCGGATCGAGTCGGGGAGTGAACCATTGGGGTTTGATTATTTTTATGTGATATTAGTGTATCTAATTAGATGATATGATATGGATATATTTATGACATGATTCGTTGATGATGCAGGCTGATGATAGCTTGTCGATCAGATTCACATGTGGAGTAAAGGGGTCATACACGACTACCAGAGATGTTGAGGAAGAGGTGTGGACAACAACCTTGCCAAAACCTACTAGAACTCCCACTGTGGCTTGAATTGTAGGTTAACGATTACCTAGTTCGAGGAGGCCCATGATGCCGTGAGGGCCAACTGCGATAGTCGCTCACAATGATTCTAAGGGACACGCAATAAGGTAGGGGCCTTATTCCTTAGAGGCCCTTAATCTCCCACATGATCACTTGGTGGAGTATTGACTCTAGGGGTTTTTGATGTCTACCAAGTCAGTCAAGAGGCGAGTGGCACCCTTGGAGCACGTGGTGTGTCCTGAAAGACACATCATGCAAGAAAAATGGAGAGAGGTGAGTGGCACCCTTGGAGCACGTAGTGTGTCCTAAAGGGAACGTTGCGCAAGAGAAACAAAAAGAGGTGAGTGGCACCCTTGGAGCGCTTAGTGCGTCCTGAAGGACATGTTGCATTTTTATTTAATAATTGGATAAACCTAGATGGCTTCAGGATGAATAGTGTGTTAAGGAAGATTTAAAACTTTTCCCCTAATAACATGTCTCCCAACATAGAAAAATAAAGTCCAGGTCTACATTATACTAGTGGTAACATTTTCTCTCTCTCTCTCTCTCTCTCTCTCTCTCTCTCTCTCTCTCTCTCTCTCTCTCTCTCTATATATATATATATATATATATATATATATATATATATATATATATAATAAATAATAATGATAATGTTCATTAATCTTGTGACAAGAAGGGGGTAAGAAATTAAATTGATTTATAAAAATCTTTTGGGATAAAATTTAAAAAGGGGAAATAATTGTTTTACTATATTCTGCTAATTAAAAATTTATTCATTAAAAAGAAAAAGGGAAAAAGGGTAAGTTTCTGCACATGCCTTTTGAGTTTAAATAAAAAGGGAAAGAGGGAAATCTAAAATAATTAAGAAACTAGGAAAAAACGGGAAATATAAAAAGAAAGGGGAAACACAAGGAAAAAGAAGAAAGTCTAACATAGTAAGGTATCTAGGATCTAAAAAATTTATAATTTAAACTCAACTAGTAAATTAATAAGGGGGAAAGTCATTAAAACTTGTAAGGGGATATGGGGACACCTAGGAGCGATTCTAGGAGTGCCTTTAGGTGAGTGAGGGAAATAGGGGTAATTAATTAATTAATGAAATTAATTTATGGAGGAATGAAGGGTATGGGTGACACTTTTACGGGGATGAATTTTATGGATTAAATTATTAAACTTTAAATTAAATGGGATTTTGGGAAAGTAAGGGACTTCGAAACTCTATAAAATGGAGGGAGGAGAAGGATGATGGATCTCTTCTGTTATGAATAACGTTATGCTGGAGAAATTTATACTTGACTGACTTAGCTTGTGGGAGTTGGGATACCAAACTTGATGAGGAGTGGTAGCTCGGCCTTGCGAGATGAGATGGGAGTTAGCTGATTCTTTGGATAGTGTGTGTGGCCCCTTTGCAGCTCGAGGGGATAAGGAGGAAGAAGAGTACCTCTAGCGTTGGCTGCGAGGTACCGATGAAGTCTCATTGGTCAGCAAGCGGGAGTTGCATGGAGCGCACAAGACAACAACTCAAAGCGAGCTACTTGGGATACAATACGCTTCCTTATTTTTGCACGGTAGATTGTTAGCATGATTTATTATTTTAGTTCTATATGTTTAATTGGGTAAAGAAAATGATTGTCTTAACATTGTAGTTGATGACTGAAATCCCCCCCATAGCCTTTGGCTCGATGTTGATTGATTCCCATGGCCTTCGATCCTTGCATGTCTTGACCGTCCCATGGTTTATTGATTGTGATGATTGCGACTTATTTTTTCCTTCGTCCCTAGCTCATCAGTCCATGCTTGAGAAGTCGACCAGGAGTCTGATCTACGGTCATCGCTTTGGCGTTAATAGACCTATGGATCTCAACGACTGGCTTTTTTTGCATGGATGATGAGCGAAGGATGTTCTTGCCAGTCATCTACCCTTGTTGATTTCTCCAGGTAGTGTGTGGTTTTGCGCCTTGATGCGTTTAATTAACCCTGCAAAATTTGATTGATGACAAAGTTTTCTTTAAACTCGACGTTTTTATATCTCGTTTGTTATATCATTTTATACCTCATTTTTATATCTGGATGGACATTTCCTGCATTTTTATATTTCGTTTTGTTTGCCTAGAGATTCTGACTTCTTCGACTGCACTTCGTTGACTTGGGGGAATTTTTTTTCCCAGCAAACCTTTTTATTTTTGGTCAGTTGTTTGGATTTCCAGGTGCTTGACAAAGCTACACGCTTTTCGTTCTAGACAACCAATGTATATTGGTTAAGAAGAATTTTTACTTCTGGGCGTTTTATTTGAATGGTTAATCTCAACACATTAAATTATTTGGACGTTTTAACCTCAGTGAAATTAATTGAATGTTTAGTACTCTGCGATTTTCTTTTCACTTTTCAGGGCTTTTTTTTTTTTGGACAACAATCGTTGCCTGTCTCCTGGCGATTTTTCCACTTGTTAAGGCTGCCATACGAAGCTCGTTAGCCTCTGCGAATTCGCCTTAATCCCTACAATTTTGCCCTTCCCTTCTGTGTGTTTTATTTATAGCATTGCGTTTCACATCCTACAAGGATTTCCTACTTACCTCTCCGCGTCTTTGATTTATTTACCTCAGTGCTTTTATAATCAACACTTGACAGCGAATTAGATTGTCATGGATGTGATGTCACCATTTTACCCTGACCGCCACCCTTTAGAGTCTGAGCTTTAGCATTTTTCGTTGATCTCATGTATAATTTCGATTTTAACAATCATTTATATGATCACGAAATGTCGTTTCTAAGACAACAACTGGGGCTGGTTAAGTCTGCATTTTTACCACCCGTGATGACTGCGATTTTTCCCTTTTTGCACCTAGTGAATTGTCATTTGTAAGGCCAAGATTTTTCCCAACGAGTTCCCTTATTATCCCAACGAGTGCCTCTGCCTTCATCATGGTGGAAAACTGCGTTATTCTCCCCCCATGAACTGCCTCACTTTGTTTTTTTTTATCTGAGCGAGTTGACTGTGTAGACCTGCATTTTGTTTATCCGTTCGATTGGTATATCAACGTTTTTATCACTAGAATTACAGCTAATCCAATGCTCACGTAATTGAAATGAAATTATCATACTTCATCGGATAAAATCGTTCCAGTTAATTATTGTCGATTCTCACATTAAGGAACAACGATGATCACAAGGTATAGCATGCCTGTGTTGGTTTCTGACAAGCCTTCCCTCAGTAATGGTAGGACTGCTAATTTCCAGCGATTGCGTAATTACTCTTCTACTATGCATAATTTCCTTTAATTCGACTCAGCTAATAGTTAACGGGTAGAACGCAAATGGTTGGATTAGCATCATTTAACAAATGGTTTAAACAACCAAAAGAATCAACTGCTGAAATGACTCTAATGACATTTATTTGGACAACAAGGTAGCATTTAATTTCATTAAATAACATCGAATGGAGATTAATTATAAACAACAATTACTTTAATATGCATTGGATATCTTGACATGATGTTTATTTTCATAGGCAAGACACCATTAAGATCACAAGGATTGGAGTAGAAATTGCTTTTATATTGACCGCATAACAACATTAAAATGGAATTCAAATTTGCATTGAATGGCCCTCATTTATTGACAACAACCACTTATATAAATTAGACAACAATTGCAAATTAATCGCCAACATATTATATTGATGGACAACATGATGTAAGTATTATTGTGTTAGTGAAATAACCCGTGATTTAAGGTGGTAGATTAATATAGTTACATTAATATCGTTGTACATTTGATATAGTGAATATCATTAGGTACAATTAATTTGTTAAATGATAGTTGTGTTATTGATTATTTAGGGCTTGTCATTTAGGACAACGCTGTCATTTAGATAATGAAGCCGCATAAGATCACTTTTAAATGATGAGTATTGCAGTTACTTTAATAGACACATACTGTGCGGGCAACCATGTTGATTTGTTCAGTTTTGTTTTAGTTCACACTTGATAACATTTATGACTCTAGTCACAGTACAATAGCTTACCCTTCACGCCTAGACCTCCTACTTAACTTGAGGGCTTCTTGGATGACGTCGAGTCATGTATTGGATTGCGCCTTGTTGAGCGATGTCTTCTTGCATCTTGTCTACCCGTCGCCTATGGTATAGGTGTAGCTTCCTTGTCCATATACAACTCCTAGCGCGTCAGATGTTATTTAGAGTCCTTGGTCCAAATAAGATGTGTTGTGCCAAGGCTATTGACACGTCTATCACCTGGGGATGGCATGATTCCTAATGAGGGGATCATGGAGTGTCTGTTATAACCCTAAATTGCACCATACATGCTTACCTGGCATCGGGCCAATTCATATTCCTTCATTGCCAAAACATCTGCTGAACAACCTCTTTGAAAATGCTCTTGTGTTAAGGCCCACGCGCCCTAACCCATTACTGCACGCGTGTGCATGTTGGCAGGCCCACTACAGCCCGCGTGTACCTAACAAAGCACAAAAAAAGGAAAGTTGCCGAAGGAACAAAAAGCTATGGGTCAGTTAACTGAAACTCCTGGCCATGCATGGCCGAGAGTTCGTCCAAAACCCTAGCTCCTTCTAGCCTATAAAAGAAGGGGTAGGGGTACTATTTGGGAGGAGGAAGAATATAGCGAAGAAAATTTGCCCATTTGCTAAATCCATTGTCCCAACCCTTTAGCCTTTCCTCATGCCAAAGGAGTTTTAACGCAAAGCAGTTGGAGGACAGAAGAGGAGGAGCCCAGGATCAGGATCAAGGAGCGGTGGCCGGTCTCGAATTTGATTGTAAGTTGATTCATTTTTCAAATAATAAAAGAATACTTTTCCCGTCCCAATGCATAAGTTATCTATGGTTTGGTTAATTTATGCTTAATTTCTAACCCTCAAGTAGAAAAGTAGTGTGCATGCATTGTTGTTTGTTTTGATTGCAGGTTATCTTTGGAAGGAGGAGTGCTAGCAAGCGGACAAAAGCGCAACAGAGGATCTACACCAAACGTCAGTAACAAGGTTAGTAGTTCCTTTCCGTGCATGTATTGTGAAAGCGGGGTTTAAGTTTCGGGTGGTAGGTTAAAAAGTGATTTCTTTACGGTCAAAATCTGCATGCAAGTCTGAACCTAGTTTGCTAGTCCGTAGGGTATTTTTCCCAACAACATAATTGGCGACCATACTGGGGAAGATACTCTTTAGGGTTTCCAGATTTAGTTGAGTTTTTTTGGGTAGTTTAAAAGATTAGATTTTCTGTTTCTTTACTTGTCTTTTTCTAAGGTCTGAGCGAGCAGGGAACCTAGTTCTTCATACCAGTTTTCCCTGACTTCTGCTTGACGGTAGTTGTCGGGACACACAGAGGTACACACAGCCTGTATAAGGCCTGCACGCATGTACCCGCGCCCTATCCTCTTACATCCCGCGTGTGAATGCTAGCTGTAGGGATAACAGTAGCACGTGGGAGTCCAGAGACCTATAGAGGTAGTCCACCTCTTCCCTGTCAGAATTATACATTCTCAGGGGGTTTTCTGGAATCCTGTCTGAGTCTTGCTGGTTCACAGTCCTTTTTCAGATTGCCTTTTTGCCTTGTTATTCCTTGCATTATTTTTTTCTTTTCTGTTAGAAAAAGCATCCAAGCCTTCAAGGGACCCTGGTTGTCAATACCAGAGGCCTCTTCCTGGTCTGGACTACTTGTTGTTATCTTTGTCTTAGAATTTATACATACACGCGGCCTGTACAAGGTCAACCCGCGTGTACACGTGTCCTGTTTCAAGTCAGCACGCGTTCGCATGCGTGCTATTTTAGTGACAGTAGCGTGCTTGACAGGCTACTTTTGATCAGGGTGGGGTAGTCATCCCCTCCTTTGATGAGAAGTGTTCCTCTCAGGTGTTTGAGTCTAGGGTTGAACAATCAGTAGGTTAGGTCATCTTAGCCTTAGCCTGCTTTTTCTCAGTTGATAGTTGAACAGAAAATATATAAAAAAAAAATATTATTTTTATGGTTTTTAGACAAGCGTAAGAGTCTTTATTTTCTTTATTGCATTGTGTGTCTTTGCTCTGATTCTTTGCGATCTGAGCTTTAAGCCAGAATTTGTTTTTCTTGGTTTTGTGCTTGTCGATATTTTCCCTTTGTTGCTTTATTGGCACTTAATAAAAAAAAATCTCTTTTCATTTTCTTCTTTGTTTGAAGAGTGTGTTTCTGCATCATTAGCTAGGGAGAAGTCTTTTATTTCGTAAGTTTTTGCAGTGCATTTAGAGTATAAGTAGCTCGTAGTCGAGTGAAATTCCTTTATGATTGCTGCATAAAATCTTAGAAAAATTGAAAAGAAAAAAGAAATCTTTCTTTGTGAAAAGTTGCTGAGTTTTTGCATTTAGTAAAAGTCTTTTGTTTCCATCATTTTTTCATTCGTTTTTTATTTAATCTTTACACATCATCAGTTTCACCTTCATACCCCGTGTCATAAGAAATCCCATAAAAGAAACACTAATTTAAAATCTATTAGACTTTTTGTTTGTAGGGTTCACAAACTAGTTCAGGACTAGGGCCTTGGATTAGGTTGGAGAGGAAACTCTCCAAGGCCATTCAAAACCAAACATTAGAGTCTATGAAAGGAAGTGTAGAATTTCAGTTTCATGGAAGTTATCCAGGACCCCCCTCTAACACAGGGGATAAACACGAGGTCGCGTGCGGAAAGGTAGCAGAGATAACCCCTCCAAAGCCAGACCAATCGTAGTGGAGAACACATATCGAGGGATTGTTTTGGGATTCCGTCGTTTGCATTTTCCATGGGGCTTCGTGGGTCTCGAATCCATTCGAGGTCCTCAGTTGTCTTCCAGACCATTTGCTCTCGATACCCTTGACAGGTTTCAGGCTTGATTCCCTGCTCATTGTGGTCTACCCGACTTTCGACTGTACCCGCCTGGTGACTGTTCACGTGATGGCAACCTAGTTGCCAATATTTTTAGGGACATACACGGGTGACTGCGGGGGTATACCGCGGTACCTAGGACAGACATAGGGCCATGCTTTGTAGAGTATACCCAGAGGGTGCTTCCGTATTCGAGTTGCACTTGCACCGGTAAGTTGCTCTAGTGTTGGTTGTTGTAACTGTTCTTCAAAATAGTTTAGTGATTGCTTGTATTATCTCTTAGGGGCTTCTTGTTAGTGTGTGTTACTGTTTGAACGTGTAGAATACCTTAGCGTGTCTTGGATCTTCTCACACAGTGGAGGATCCCGATCTCCGCCGATCATGAAGGATTCTGGGCCTACCACCGGTTATACTGGAGCCACCCCTGCCACCATTGAGGCGGAAGCTAGACTAACAAGGGTCTTTTGAAGCAACCGGGTTACAAACCATTGTGCCCGAACAACTCCCGGAGGAATCAACTGCCAATCTTGGCTCGGTTGAAACCCCAACCACTGATACTTGGCCATAGGTTATTGTACCAAACCAATTTTATGAACGCTTGTCAGTGCCTCGCACAACTATAGAAACAAACGCTGTTACTTCTTTTGGGAATTCTTCCATTCCCACCACAGTTGCTACCACAGGAGAATCATCTCCTAACTTACCGTCGTTGGTCCGAGCCACCATGGTCTCGGCCACAACTATGTTGCACAGTGGATCAAACCCGTCTATGGCAGCGGCCACAACTCCTTTCACACCTAGTGGGATAGGCCCTCCGTTCTCCTACGGTATGCCTAGTTTGGGTACAAGTCCTGCACTCACTTATTCCACTTTACAGACTTTGGGTCTGGGGGCAGGGAGCTCTAACGCTCCTCTGCAAGGTCAACTTGGGGGCACTCCTGCCCCTTTTAACTCTTTTCCTTACACCGGAGGTCATATTCCTCCTTTGTCCCCTTCACTTGGTGGTCCGCATCAACAATCCACCGGGCAGCCTCCACACACCAGTTTATTTGGAGCCGGGAGTCAAGGAACACCTGCGCACAATATGCCGGTAGGTTCATCACTGTTTGTTTGGAACATGACATTTGGTAACAAAACTTTTGCATCCACTACTTTCCCATCTGGGGGCACTCCTTATCGGGAGTGTCGCGAAATGGTACATCGAGCTCAATCGCTCAAGATACTCTTCCTTTGGGGAACTGGCGATGGCCTTCCTTAACCATTTCCAGTTACCTGTAAGATATGACGCTGGCACAGAGTTTCTCACCAATTTCAAACAGACAACAATAGACCATATCTATGATCATATCCGAGAGTGGAGATGCCAGAAGAGTCTAATTAAAGTACCAGTCCCACCACCATTCCTGCTCAAGTGGTTCCTTAAGTCGTTGGTCCCACAATTATCCAAAGATGTCGCAACTTCTGGGGTTTTCTCCGAAGAAGATGCCATCATGAGGGCTCAACAGTTTGAGCTTATTTATTCTCAGTCTGGTTTATTATACAACATCATGCCGGATGCACCACAATCGATACTGAATAAAACTAGACAGAGAGCTGGACCACATGCCGATGGTATTGTTGGTTTTGCATAAACCAAGCCCACTGAGCAATTGACAAAACAATTGCAACAGTTATCTATACAACACTCAGTGGCCAACCAGACTCCTGCTTTGGCTGCTCCTCCTACCCAAACGTCGGAAGTACACTCCGTGCAGTCGACTAACCCAAAGGTCACCCAACAGCTGGAAGGGAAGAAAAAACAACGAAAGAAGGGTAAGGGGGATAAAAAACCCACTGATAATGCTGGCGGGGACACCATGGAAAAATAGAAGGTGAGGTATCCGTGCAACTTGTGTGCAGAAGACCACCCGACCCATCTTTGTCCTCGACTTGCAGAGGCCCAAAAGTTTGTCACACAGCAACAACATGCAGTGTTGACTAATCCCTTTCAACATGGGAAAAATTTAACTCAAGCCTCTACAAGTACAGAAGGGGGCAGCCAAGAATATTTCCCTCCTTCAAATAATTCCTCATCCGCGAACGTATATATGGTTAGGGGTGATGCTTTCATAACAACTAGAGCACATGCTTATAGTCAACCAAGCACTTCTGAGAAGGGAAAAGAAGCCGAACTCCCATCTCTTCCTCTACAGATTGAGAAGACATTGGGAGAAACAATAACACGCATTCCAAAGGGTGCATTTAAAAAAGCTTCTCACAACCCAAACGCAAGGGCCACCCAGAACTACTCCGTGGTGGAGGATTTATCACAAACCCCTTGTGCGATGTCTGCTTTGGAGGTCCTCCAAAGTTGCCCTGCTCAGAGGAAAGCCTTGTTAACTTCTTTGGGATCTACTGAGACTTGTAATCTGGGTACCGTCATGTTAGATACGACCGACTTAAAACCTCGTCTGCCTTACCACGTCGCATTTTAGATAGTAGTGGCTCATCCCACGAAAACTTTTACACGAAATATCTTCCACACGGTGGTTAACGAGGGTGCCTCGACATGCGTTATGTCATTAGCATGTTGGAAGGCCATTGGCCAGCCCGCTTTGTCTCCATCACCTACTCTCCTCACTGCTTTCGACGATCATTCTTTTTGACCACATGGCATCGTTCCTTCTTTCCTTGTGCAGTTAGGAGGGAAGACCGTGTGTGTCAAGGTAGAGGTAGTCGATGCTCCCCTCGACTATAATCTCTTGTTAGGACAGAGTTGGACTTATGCTATGCAAGCTGTGGTTGCTACATTTTTCCGAGTCTTGTTGTTTCCACTTGAGGGTCAGATAGTGACCATCAATCAATTGTCCTTCTCTAGACCTGACCTAGCTTTGGGGGCATCCATGGTCCCCATGATTGATAATCCTCAACCAGGTGTTGTTAACACAGGAGTTGGTTTGTGCCTGTCCTTGATGGGTACCTTCGATTACCCACCTCCTCATGACGATGTCAAATTTATATCTAATCACCATAAGGTTGAGATTTTTCAAGTTTCATCATTCCGCACGACTTACTTTGAGGATCCTTGGATTCTTCCTTCCCCATCCACCATGATGGATGAGACAGGGCACTCAAGCATGTCCACACCCTTGTCAACCATTGAAGTAGCGTACTCTTTAGTCCAGCAAGCTTCTGCTAACCCTGATCCGACTCCTGCACAAGAGTTAGATCCACTTCTAGAGCCTGTTTGGGCTCAGGGTTCTCTCGCTAACGTCGATTTGTTGGACTTAGTCTTGCCTTCTAACAAAGCAGTAATCGAAGCAATGACTAGTCTAGACAAACCTTGGGATGATCTTCATCACAGATCATATTTACTCCCAAAGTTAAGCCGAATCGAAGCAGGAGAATTCACTATGACTATGACTGGAGATAGGTCTTGGCATACTAATCCCTTAGTTACACACAAGATCTATGCTGAGGGTAATATGGAAACCATTGCTGAAATGATACCTATCAATATCTCCAGAACCCCTGGCGTCATAGACAATATTTTCGTCGGAGCATACAACTCCCCCGAGGAGATGCCAGGCATCGACCTACAAAGAGTCTATCATGAGATAACTTTGTTGTTTTTCAAGCTCACTTTGAGATCTGAAAGAAACATCTGGTGAGACTGCATTTATGCTTTTCGATCTTGTCTGGATTAACTGATAAAAGTAACCATTATGGAGTCTTCTTGAAGCCCTTTTCAGACTCCTTAAAGATGAAAAGATTGTCGAGTGACCTTGTTTTTTCACACTCGTTAAATTGGTCCAGAAGAACGTTCCTTAAACGGGTCTCCTTTTAAGCCCTTTTTCAGACCCTCTAAAAATGAAAAGATTGCCGAGCGATCTTGTGGCCTTTCATGCTCGTTAAACTGAAATTTGAAGTCACGTCTGTCCGGCGGTAGTTTACCCCTTTTTTGGTCCGGACGGTCAACTGTACGAACAAAGGTATAC
>JZKD02S0031267.1:178753-191190 GCA_000966675.3 Picea glauca
TGAGTTTTAGAAGATTTCAAAGTTGTTGCTTGAGCTCTGAAGTACAGCCATCAGGCCGAATCAGCGTCTGGGAGATGGATACTCTATATGTATATCTTTCTGATTTCGAGATGTAGCTCCGCTATGTATTATTTGCGGCTACTCTTCATAGTTATTTGACATGGATCTACAGTGTATTTGATTGGTAGCCATGGTACCTTAGTGAGACATTTTTTATTTTGCAGACGACACCTCCTGGTTCCTGATTCTTGGGCTCACTCATTCAACATATTAGTACAGATTGGTAAAATATTGGTAATGTATTTCGGCCATCAGATGCTCTTCTGACCTCACACATTAGGGGGCATCTGTTATAACCCTAAATTGCACCATACATGCTTACCTTGCATCAGGGCAATTCATATCTCTTCATTTCCAAAACATATGCTGAACAACCTCTTTGAAAATCCTCTTGTGTCAAGGCCCACGTGCCCTAACCCATTACTGCACGCGTGTGCATGCTGGCAGGCCCACTACAGCCCGCGTGTACCTAACAAAGCACAAAAAAAGGAAAGTTTCTGACGGAACAAAAAGCTATGGGTCAGTTAACTAAAACTCCCGGCCATGCATGGATGAGAGTTCGTCCAAAACCCTAGCTCCTTCTAGCCTATAAAAGAAGGGGTAGGGGTACCATTTAGGAGGAGGAAGAATATAGCGAAGAAACTCTGCCCATTTTCCAAATCCATTGTCCCAACCCTTTAGCCTTTCCTCATGCCAAAGGAGTTTTAACGCAAAGCAGTTGGAGGACAGAAGAGGAGGAGCCCAGGATCAGGATCTAGGAGCGGTGGCCAGTCTCGACTTTGATTGTAAGTTGATTCATTTTTCAAATTATAAAAGAATACTTTTCCCGTCCCAATGCATAAGTTATCTATGGTTTGGTTAATTTATGCTTAATTTCTAACCCTCAAGTAGAAAAGTAGCGTGCATGCATTGTTGTTTGTTTTGATTGCAGGTTATATTTAGAAGGAGAAGCGCCAACAAGCGGACAAAAGTGAAACGAAGGATCTACACCAAACGTCAGTAACAAGGTTAGTAGTTCCTTTCCATGCATGTATTGTGAAAGTAGGGTTTAAGTTTCGAGTGGTAGGTTAAAAAGTAATTTCTTTACAGTCAAAATCTGCATGCAAGTCTGACCCTAGTTTGCTAGTCCATAGGGTATTTTTCCCAACAACATCGCCCTATTGGATAGCGACAAATGATAACTTTGCCAGAGTTGGTGCCTTCCGTGTGAGTGTTGTTGAGCGTTGTAAGTTTGCTTTTGGCGCATGGTTCAAATGCCTTCATTCATTTGGTTCACACACCTTGAGGTTCTAGTCTTGGTGCAACAAGGCCGTGGTGTCGGGAGGGGGATGTTTCCCCTTAGCTGGTAGGAGTGGTCATGTTGTGTCGGGCGGGTAGTTGTTTCCCCTTGTTTCTCTACACACGTTTTGCCCAGTTTCTCTCATGCTAGTGTGTGAAGTCATAGTTTCCTATTGCCTGGACTGCGTGCTTGTGTTCGTCATCAGTTGTGTGTTTAAACTGTTGTTGTCATCGCCTTCTTGCCTAAAAAAAAACAAAAAATAATTTTTGCACTTCTGCTTTGCTTGTAGTCATAACGATTTAGGTTATTACATATGGTATCAGAGCGGGTTCCACCCTACGACTGTAGATCGCCAGACTTTCCACCGCAGTAGACCCTTGATTTTTTAACCTAGCGCTAATTAAAACATGAACGTATCTATTTGGTGATGTTGATTTGAGGGTGCCACAAAGGTTCATGGCATGGTGCCCTGTAAGGAGGTGCGACGCCTCCAGAGGTGCCCACACCTTCGGAGTCTAACCTCCAAGAGGAAGAATAAGTCCTTGGGTTGGAGTTGATTATTGTAAGGGATGATGATGGTCTGACAAGGTCCTTCCATAGATTGTCAAAGGCCTTGATTCATCATCTGTACTGAGATGAGGCCAGGGAACCTATACCCCTGAGGGTCCACAACGCGCCCTGTCTAGTACCATTAGCATCCAACGAGAACCCGAGAGATTTGAGTTCTTGAGTCCATGAGTGCACGGACGACTGTGCCATCAAGGCACGGTTGTAGAGCAAGGTGTTGTGCTTCACGCTTCGTGATTACGACCTCCAACATGAAGGTACACATGGTGGTATTTAAATTGAAGGGGAGTGATCTTCTATGGTGGAATATGATCCTGCCACATTTGAACATGGTCGTCGATGGCATGTCATGGGAATTGTTTGAGGAATGGTTTCAGGAGAGGTATCTTTCTGAGGAATTCGTTGAGCATCAGCTCAACGAGTTTGACGCCTTGCGACAAGGTAGCTATACGGTGCCCAAGTACGAGGACCATTTGGAGCTGCTTCAGTATGCTCTGCACCAAATGACCCAGAAACTTAAGGTCAAGAAGTTCGAGTTTGGCCTTGTTGTTAGAATTCAGCTTCTACTTCGAGTACCAGAAATACTGGACCGATGAAAGTGTGTTGGATTTTGGGGAGCCACATTACCAACATTACTACCCAGAGGAAATGGCCGGAGCATCTGGATTAGCCGGACCCACTACCATGGGAGTTTTGGGCAAGGCCCATCGGATTCATGCAGCAGTGAATAACCACCAGGCAGAGCACCAGTTGACTGTGCTAGAGACGTCAGGTACCGTCACTGACCAGACCCTTAGTATTTTGATAGATCTTGGTGCTACTGAGAGTTTCATTTCTAGTGTAGCGCTAAAAAGGATTAAGGTAAAGGAAGTCAAATAGGATGAGTTTAGATTCGTAGAGATGGCTTTGGGAGACAAACAAAAGGTTGGAGGAAAGGTTACGGGCTGTACCCTTAACCTGGGAGAGTTTGTCACCAGGGCCAACCTGTCCATCATGATCTTAGGATCTTACGACGTCGTGATCGATATGGACTGGTTGGAATCGCATGAGGGCGATACTCAACTGTAATAGAAAATGATTGAGCTTGGTCGATGATGAGGGGAAAACATGCGTGATTGTAGGACGAAACCAGGGAGTTTCCCTAAGGTTCATCTCTTCCTTGCAGCTACAGAAGAGCAGGTGCAAGGGATGTAATATTTATGTGATCCTTGCATTAAATGAGAAGGGAGTAGCGGAAGGTCTAGAACACCTTTCGGTGGTGAGAGAGTTTGCGAACTTCTTCCCAGTGGAGTTACCTGGGATGGTGCTAGAGAGGGAATTGGATTTTACTATAGACCTAAAACTGGGGACTAAACTAATAGCGAGAATGCCTTATCGCATGTCGACCCCACAGTTACAGGAGTTGAGAATGCAACTGAAGGAATTGATGGACCTGGGACTGATACATCCAAGTGCGTCACCGTGGGGTGCACTTGTTATTTTCATACGAAAGAAGGATGGGTTGTGGAGGCTCTGCATTGAATACCATCAATTAAACAAGGCAATGATCAAGAATCATTATCTGTTGCCGAGGATTGATGATCTGTTTGATTAGATGAAGGGTGAGACAATGTTCTCAAATATCGATTTGCGATCAGGGTATCACCAGTTACGGATCAAGGAGGATGATGTCCCTAAGAACGCCTTTAAGATAAGGTTTGGACATTAGGATTTTACTGTTTTACCATTTGGACTGACAAACTTCCCAGGGGTATTTATGAGTTTGATGAATGGGGTGTTCCGCGAGTACTTGGACAAGTTCATCGAAGTATTCATTGACGATATTTTGATTTACTCTCGGACAATGGAGGAGCATGACGAGCACTTGTGCTTGGTACTACAGTGTCTGCGAGAGCACAAATTGTATGGAAAGTTGTACAAAAGCTCATTTTATCAATCGAAGATTCACTACTTAGGGCATGTCATCTCCGTTGAAGGTATCGTCGAGGATCCAACAAAGGTCGAGGCTATTATGGAATGGCTTGCACCGACGAACATCCCAGAAGTACGTAGCTTCATGGGTCTAGCAGAATACTATCGACGGTTCGTTGAGAGATTTTCGAAGATAGAAAATCCGATCACAGAATTGCAGAAGAAGAACAAGAAGTTTGTTTGGACCGAGAAATGCGCGGTAACATTCTGGAGGCTCAAGGAGTTGTTGATAACAACACCGATACTAAAGGTCCCTGACATGGACATAAACTTCTTGGTATGCACTAACGCATCCAAGGAAGGCTTAGGAGGAGTCTTGATGCAAGACAATCAAGTGATCGCTTACATCTCGAGGAAACTGAGAAGGCACGAGGAGAACTACGCGACGCACGATTTGGAGTTGTTAGCCATTGTATATTCCTTGAAGGTTTGGAGACACTACCTTGTTGGATGAAAATTTTAACTAAATATGGACCACTGTGGACTACATCACATCTTTACGCAAAGCGACCTGAACGTGCCACACCGACATTGGTTTGAATTGCTTAACGATTACGACTTTGAGATTACTTACGTAAAAGGAACAATGAATTGAGTGGCATATGCATTGAGTCGGAGACCACACATCTTTATGGCCTTGCCTCCTCAGACGAATCTACAAGAAATTATTCTAAATTTACAGCATGACGATGACTGGTACAAAGAGGTCGAGGGTTTTATCAGACAAAACACAATGATGGTACCAAGATTTGAAGGATTTACGCTTGACAACGATGGATTATTGAGGTTTAAAAATCGGATTTGCATATCACCGAACGACGAGTTGAGGAGCTTGATCCTAAGCGAGGCTCATAGAGAAGTATAGATGGCTCACTTGGGAGTCACGAAGATGAGGGCGAACCTTAAACCCTTATTCCTCTGGAAGGGAATGAAGGCAGACATAGTCAACTATGTGGCCATATGTCTAGAATGTCAGCAGGTAAAGGCTGAACATAGAAACCCAACAAGATTACTACAACCACACGCTATTCCGGAATTGAAATGGGAAGTTATTTTGATGGATTTTATTGTTGGATTTCCACTGACGACAAGGAGACATGACTCGATTTTTGTATTAGTATAAACTTTGACGAAGATTGATCACTTTATTTCTGTGCGTACGACGTATCAGGTGCCTGACATAGCTAGATTTTTCATTAGTGAGATTGTGAGGCTGCATGGCGTGCCTAAGAGGATTATATCCGATCGGGGATTGGTGTTTACTGGACGATTTTCCAAGAGGCCTTGGGAACCCAACTTAAATTTAGTACTACGTATCACCCAGAGACTGACGGGCATACTGAACAAACGAACCAGACCATGGAAGTTATGTTGCGCATGTACATGATGGACCAATGGAAGCATTGGGAAGAATTCTTGCCACTGGTAGAATTCCCTTATAACAACAGTTACCAAAGCGCCATAATGATGGTGCCTTTCGAGCTTCTTTATGGGAGACCATGTCAGATGCCTTGAGTTGGGGTCGGCTTGAGGATAGGGTCCTGGTGGGATTGGAAACGATCCAAGAAATGGAAGATTAAATGAAAACTATGAGACAAAGGATCAAGGAAGCGCAGAATTGGCCAAAGAGCTATGTCGATGCGCATCGTGTCGACCTTAGTTATGATGTGCGATCAAGTATTTTTGTGGCTGAAACTGCATAAGAGTTCAATCAAGTTTGGAAAAGGGGATAAACTATCTCCTAGGTTCATAGAATGCTAAGAGATTGTGGAAAAGAGAGGCCTGTGGCCTAATGACTAGCCTTGCCTGATTCTTGAGGCATATGAACAATGTCTTACACGTATCTGGTGATACATTATGATTAGTGATCCTACACATGTTTTAACTTGAGCACCTTGTGGGTGTCGGATGAGGGTGCGATCATAGATAAGTCGATCCACATCCTGGATCATCGCATTCGACTGCTATGGTGTCAAACAGTAGATCAAGTCAAGGTCCAATGGGACAACTATAGTCTGCACTCGACGACCTAGGAGGATGCATATGATATGCGTGAACAATTTCCATTTTTTGTTTGATAGATAGACTTATGATACTGTGATACACATTATTTCAGCACTTATATACAGTGAAACTGTGGGACGAAGTTTAGACCAAGAGAGGGTGTATGTAACATCCCGCTCTTGTGTGCACTGAACAAACTTATTCTTTGAGGACACTTGCTTGCAAGTGATCCAGATTAATATACTTTTGGGCATTTGACTTATGATTATGAGGTGTAATGGGTTGATGACATGTTGTTTTGCTGCATTGACATAGACATGTGCTATTGGCTCGGTTTTACTGAGTGTGCAGGATTTTGGACCTTGAGGATGCAGAGGCATCGATGGAACCCCTTGGAATCCAGATCGAGTTGAGGAGTGAACCATTGGGGTTTCATTGTTTTTATGTGATATTAGTGCATCTAATTAGATGATATGATATGAATATATTTTTGACATGATTCATTGATGATGCAGGCTGACGATAGCTTGTCGACCAGACTCACATGTGGAGTAAAGGGGTCATGCACGACTACTAGAGATGTTGAGGGAGAGGTGTGGACAACATCCCTGCCACAACCTACTAGCACTCCCGCCGTGGCTCGAACTGTAGGTTAATGATTACCTGGTTCGAGGAGATCCATGGTGTTGTGAGGGCCGACTGCGACAGTCGCTCACGATGATTCTAAGGGGCATGCAATAAGGCAGGGGCCTTATTACTTAGAGGCCCTTAGTCTCCCACATGATCACCTTGCAGATTATTGACTCTAGGGGTTTTTGATGTCTACCAAGTCAGTCAAGAGGCGAGTGGCACCCTTGGAGCACGTGGTGCGTCTTGAAGGGAACGTCGTGCAAGAAAAATGGAAAGAGGTGAGTGGCACCCTTTGAGCATGTATTGCATCCTGAAGGGCACGTCGCGCAAGAGAAATAGAAAGAGGTGAGTGGCACCCTTGGAGTGTCTAGTGCGTCCCGAAGGGCATGTCACGTTGTTATTTAATAATTGGATAAACCTATATGGCTTCAGAACGAATAACGTGTTAAGGAAGATTTAAAACTTTTCCCCTAATAAAATGTCGCCCAGCCTAGGTGAGTGAGGGAAAGAGGGGTAATTAATTAATTAATGAAATTAATTTATGGAGGAATGAAGGGGATGGGTGACACTTGTACGAGGAGGATTTTTATGGATTAAATTATTAACCTTTAAATTAAATGGGATTTTGGGAAAGTAAAGGACTTCAAAACTCTATATAATGGAGGGAGGAGAAGGATGATGGATCTCTTATGTTATGAGTAACGTTACACCGCAAAAAATTATACTTGACTGACTTAGCTTGTGGGAGTTGGGATACCCAGCTCAGTGAGGAGTGGTATCTCGGCCTTGCGAGGCGAGCTAGGAGCTAGCCGATTCTCTGGATAGTGTGCATGGCCCCTTGTCGGCTCGGGGGGATAAGGGGGAAGAAGAGTACCCCTAGTGTTGGCTGGGAGGTATTGGTGAAGTTTCATCGGTCGGTAAGCGAGAGATGCACAGAGCATGCAGGACAACAACTCAGAGCGGGCTACTTGGGATATGGTACACTTCCTTATTTCTGCATGGTAGATTGTTAGTATGATTTATTCTTTTAGTTCTGTATGTTTAGTTGGGTAAAGAAAATGATTGTGTTAGCATTCTAGTTGATGACTAAAATTTCCCCCATAGCCTTTGGATCGATTTTGATTGATTCCCATGGCCTTCGATTCATGCATGTCTTGATTTTCCTGTGGTTTATTGATTGTGATGATTGCGGATTATTTTTTCCTTTGTCCCTAGCTCATCAGTCCAAGCCTGAGTAGTCGGCCAGGAGCCTGATCTACGGTCGTTGCTTCAGTGTTAATAGACCTATGGATCTCAATGCCCTGCTTTTCTGTGCGTGGATGATGAGCGAAGGATGTTCTTGCTAGTCGTCTATCCCTGTTGATTGCTCCAGGTAGTGTGTGGTTTTGCGCCTTGATGCGTTTAATTAACACTGCAAAATTTGATTGATAGAAAAGTTTTCTTTAAACTCGACGTTTTTATATCTCGTTTTATACCTCATTTTTATATCTGGCTGGAAATTTCTTGTGTTTTTATATTTCATTTTGTTTGCCTGGCGATTGGTACTTCTTCGGCTGCACTTCATTAACTTGGGGGCGAAATTTTGCCCAGCAAACCTTTTTATTTCTGGTCAGTTGTTTGGATTTCCAGGTGCTTGACAAAGCTACATGCTTTTTGTTCTAGACAACCAATGTATATTGGTTAAGAATAATTTTTACTTCTAGGTGTTTTATTTGAATGGTTAATCTCAGCACATTAAATTATTTGGACGTTTTAACCTCAGTAAAATTAATTGAATGTTTAGTACTCTGCGATTTTCTTTTCACTTTTCGGGGCATTTTTTTTTTTGGACATCAATCATTGCCCGTCTCCTGGAGATTTTTCCACTTGTTAAGGCTTCCATCCAAAGCTCGTTAACCTCTGCAAATTCGCCTTAATCCCTGTGATTTTTCCCTTCCCTTATGTGTGTTTTATTTATAACATTGCGTTTGACATCCTGCAAGGATTTCCTACTTACCTCTCTGTGTCTTTGATTTATTTACCTCAGTTCTTTTATAATCAACACTTGACAATGAATTAGGTTGTCATGGCTATGATGTCACTGTTTTACCCTGACCGCCACCCTCTAGAGTCTAAGATTTAGCATTTTTCGTTTATCTCTTGTATAATTTCGATTTTAACAATCATTTATATGATCACGAAATGCCGTTGTTAAGACAATTATTGAGGTTGGTTAAGTCTGCGTTTTTACCACCTGTGATGACTGCAAGTTTTTCCTTTTTGCACCTGGCGAATTTCCATTTGTAAGGCCATGATTTTTCCCAGCGAGTTCCCTTCTTATCCTAGTGAGTGCCTCTAACTTCATCATGGTGGAAAACTGTGTTATTCTTCCCCCATGAACTGCCTCACTCCGTTTTTTTTTTATCTCAACGAGTTGACTGTGTAGACCTATGTTTTGTTTATCTGTTTGATTGGTATATCAACATTTTTATCACTGAAATTACAACTATTCTAATGCTCATGTAATTGCAATGAAATTATCATACTTCAGCGGATAAAATCGTTCCGGTTAATTAATACCAATTCTCACATTAAGGAACAACGATGATCGCAAGGTATAACATGCCTGCATTGGTTTATGGCAGACCTGCCCTCAGTAATGGTAGGACTGCTAGTTTCCAACGATTGCGTAGTTACTCTTTTGCTCTGCATAATTTCCTTTAATTTGACTCAACTAATAGTTAACAGGTATACCGAAAATGGTTGGATTAGCATTGTTTAACAAATGGTTTAAACAACCAAAAGAATCAATTGCTGAAATGACTCTAATGAAATTTATTTGGACAACAAGGTAGCATTGAATTTCATTAAATAACATCGAATGGAGATTAATTATAAACAACAATTACTTTAATATGCATTGGATATATTGACATGATGTTTAGTTGCATCGGCAAGACAACATTAAGATCGCATGGATTGGCGTAGAAATGGATTTTATATTGATCGCATAACAACATTAAAATGGAATTCAAATTTGCATTGAATGGCCCTCATTTATTGACAAGAGCCACTTATATAAATTAGACAACAATTACAAATTAATCGCTAGCAGATTTTATTGATGGACAACATGATGTAAGTATTATTGTGTTAGTGAAATAACATGTGATTTGAGGAGGTATATTAATAGAGTTACATTAATAACGTTGTACATTTGATATAGTGAATATCGTTAGGTACGGTTAATTTTTTAAATGATAGTTGTGTTATTGATTATTTAGGACTTGTCATTTAGGACAACATTGTCATTTAGATAATGAATCCGCGTAAGATATCTTTTAAATGATGAGTAGTGCACTTACTTTAATAGACACGTATTGTGTGGGAAAACATGTTGATTTGTTGAGTTTTGTTTTAGTTCACACTTGATAACGTTTATGACTCTAGTCATAGTACAATAGCTTACCCTTCATGCCTAGACCTCTTACTTAACTTGAGGGCTTCTTGGATGACATCGAGTCATGTATTGGATTGCACCTTGTTGAGTGATGTCTTCTTGCATCTTGTTTACCTGTCTCCTGGGGTATATGTGTAGCCTCCTTGTCAGTATACGACTCCTAGCACGTCAGATGTTATCTAGAGTCCTTGGTCCAGATAGGATGTGTTGTGCCAAGGATATTGACGCGTCTATTACCTGGGGACGACATGACTCCTGATGAGGGGATCATGGAACGCCCTATTGGATAGTGGTGAATGATAACTTTGCCGGAGTCGGTGCCTTTCGTGTGAGTGTTGTAAGTTTTCTTTTGGTGCTTGGGATGAACGCCTTCATGCATTTGGTTCGTGTGCCTTGAGGTTCTAGTCTTGGTGCGACAAGGCTATGGTGTCAGGAGGGGAATGTTTCCCCTTAGCTGGTAGGCGTGCTCATGTTATTTCGGGCAGGTAGTTGTTTCCCCTTGTTTCTCTACGCACGTTTCTACCAGTTGCTCTCGTGCCAGTGCGTGGAGTCATAGTTGCCTGGATTGCGTGCTTGCGTTCATCGTCAGTTGTGTGGTTAAACTGTTGTTGTTGTCGCCTTCTTTCCTAAAAAAAAACAAAAAATAATTTTTGCTCTTCTGCTTCACTTGTAGTCGTAACGATTCAGGTTGTTACATGAACCCGCTAGTCCTGGAGTCTATCTTTCAATTTCTGTACGACAGAACTCCCAGTGCTGCATGGAGGACACAAAACAATAGAAGTGCATTGTTGAGCGAGTGAGCCCAAAGTTCGACTTTCAATTTGTATTTCGCGGAACTCTGGGTGCTATTTGTAGGACATGAAACAATAGAGGCCCAAATTTCAGCCCGCCAGGCCGAGAACTCGCAATCCTAAAAGTGGCTAAGTATGGAATGAGGGATCCGTCATGCTCTATAAAATCTAATATCCATACTTTATAAATGTACATATTTACTATGGATTACTCGTTCCTTGGAAAATTTCTAGGTTAAGAACTGGCGGATACACGTGTTCAGATTTCCAGTTACTTTAATATTTCCAGCCCGACCGTTTGCTTGCCCGTTTCATATTGTACATATTACATGTAATGTGTAATACATATTCAATTTTGAGCCCGCCACTCGAGGAGTCTGTCTGTCAATTTAGAGCCCGCCAACTCGGTAACATGCGATACATATTACATGTAATGTGTAATACATATTCAATCTTGAGTCCGCTAGTCCCAGAGTCCGTCTGTGGATTTGTATATCGCATCATACACACACACACACACACACACACACACACACACACACACACACATATATATTTTTAATCTCTAGGAATATGTAACATGCTTTTTTATTTATTTTTATATAAATGTCATAAAATTGTGTTCAATAATTTTTTTCTACTCACACATAAAATTGAAATAGTCCACAAGTCCGCTTGTCAATTTGTATATCGCGGAACTCTGGGTGCTATTTGTAGGGAACAAATCAACATATCCCAAATTTTAAGCCCGCCAGCCCGAGAACTCGCGATCCAAAAAGTGCCTAAGTATCGAATGAGGGCTTTGTGCATGGTCTATAAAATCTCATGCCCATACTTTATAAAAGTACATATTTGGTATCTATAAAATTAAATATGTACTTTATAAAAGTACATATTTCGTATTATTTCAATTTCTTTTGTGTCCAGAAGGCCTTGTTTTAAAGAAAACTAATTCGAGAATTTGCTAATTTTTTTGTGTTTTTGTCCACAAACCTATGTAACAGACGTTACTACTATTCTATTATATGCTAAATTTTTTGTGTGCAAGAACCTTTTAAATGTATTACTATTGTACGTTAATGTTTTTTGTCCAGGCTCCTTTTAAATCTTTCATGTACTATCAAACTTAGATACTAGGAACCTTCGTTGATGTATGAGACATTAATAATTTTTGATAAATTTCAAATAAAACTAATTCGGGAATACTAAATTGTGCATGGATACCACTTGTATTCCAACTTGCAACCCATGTGTCTGTACATGGTTGCATTTACTCCCATTCCAACTTGGCAGGGAATACGCTGCCATGCAACACTTGTTAAAGTAGTAATACATTGAAATTGATGTATTTAGTAATACATTATTACATTAATTTAATGTATGAATTAAAGTACTAATACATTAATATATAATGTAACATGTTAAATTATTAATACATCAATAACCGATTAATACATTGATAAATAAATTACTAAAGTAAATAAATACACAAATAAAGTAATATATTAATAATATATTAATAAAGTAGTAATATATTGAACATAATGTATTAGTAATACATTATTATATTAATTTAATTGATACATTACATTAATATATCAATGTATCATTACAATATTAATGTATCAATAATGTTATATTACATTTTATTTATTTATAAGTCAATGAGACAATATATACTTTAATGTATTAATAC
>JZKD02S0031267.1:192051-206249 GCA_000966675.3 Picea glauca
ATTTGACAAGCATTAATTACTAAATATTATTATATAAATTATCATTATAAACTTTGTAAATATAATATAATTAATAATATCTATATAGTTAATTTTGAAATTCATAATTAATTAATAATAGGTATAAAGTTAATAAATTAATAATTATTAAATATATGTAATGTAGGTGTAAAATGTTCATCACAATGTGACGTTGGAAAATATTTGACACAATGGGATGGAAGGAATGTTCATGACAATGTGACGTTCAGAAATGTTCGTCACAGTGGGACGTTAGGAATGTTCATTACAATGCAATGTTGGTAAATGTTCGTCACAATGTGACATTGGGAAATGTTCATCACAATGCGATGTTGGGAAACATTCGTCACATTGGGATGGTATGAATGTTCATCACAATGCGATGTTAAGAAATGTTCGTCACAATGCGACATTGAGAAATGTTCAACACAATGCGACGTTAAGATGATGTGCGACAAAATCATAAAGTGATGCATTTCTAACATTCATTTCGAGCGTCGCATTGTTAGGAAATGTTCACCACAATGTGACGTTGGGAAATGTTCGTCATATTGGGACGATACGAATGTTCATCACAATGTGATGTTGAGAAAATTTCGTCACAATGCGACGTTGGGAAGTATTATTCACAATGCGATGTTGGGAAATGTTCGTCACAATGGGACGGTAGGAATGTTCATCACAATGAAATGTTGGGAAATGTTTGTCACAATGTGACGTTGGGAAATGTTCGTCACAATGGGATGGAAAGAATTTTCGTCAGAATGCCACATCGGAAGTGCTGTTAGAAATTGACACGAGGAATGTTGTTTATGGGTGTGTGACTTTGGACAATGATCGTGACAATGTGACAAAGAAAAAAGTTAGTAACATAGTGAGGTTTTGACATGCTCACCACATTGTGATGGTTGTGGGAGGATGTTTGTCACAATATGAATTAGGGATCTATTTTTCATAGAGTGACAAAAGGAATGTTTGTCACAAAACAACGTTGGACAATGTTCAATAGAATGTCACAAAGCAAAAGGTTAGTAACATGTTGAGGTTTTGGCATGCCTGATTGCAATGTTGGTAGAAGGATGCTAGGCTTAGGAACATTGGAGCATGACATCAAGGGTTATATAAATTTTAGTTTTTCATTATGAGTTATATAAATTTATGTTTTTTAGTGAGGGTTAAGTTGCATCATGAAGAAGTTTAAACTATGGGAAATATAAATGTTATAAAACATTGTCATATGTTACGAGAAAAAAAAAGGAGGACGAGTTAAAGAAAATTTCATGTTACTTTGACAATTACATAAGCAACCTTAAAATTGAATTGAATGAAAATGTCATTGCATAAAGAGAGAGTTCAATAATTAAACTTGAAAAAGTTTACTATAAAACAATGTGATACAATGGAAATTTAAAAGTAAAAAATTGATTTTTAGTAACTTAATATTATTTGAGAGATTTGACATTTGAGGTTGACATTAAATAAATTAATAAAAATCCAAAATATTATGTTTAACTTTCATAAATTAAAAGTTCAACTTTAATAAATTAAAAGTTCAACTTTAATATTATATCATATTGTGACAATTTAAATGTAAAAAGAGAAATAACTTTAATATTGACTTTTGTAATGAAGTTTTGTTTATCATATAAACAATTTATGAATAATATGAGACATACCAACATATGGAAAGTACAAACATAGGAGGAAAGATAAATAATATATAGTTTACATGTATAAAGGAATTTAAAAAATTGCATTTCAAAAATATTATGGCAATTTAAAAGTAATAAAGGAATGACATATATAACATTTGAAGAGTAATAAAGGAAATGTTTAAGATAGACTTCTTTAAGATATTTTATAATAAAAAAATAATAGTAATATGGTTCTATTTAATATAATGTAATATACTGAAAGTGAAAAGTAAAAAGCAAAAATGTTGTGTTAAGAAATAACTAAAGTATGAAAATTAGCAATAATAATATTTTAATGAACAATAAAAAAAATCCCAATGCATAGAATATAGAAGGAAATGGATAAAATCTATAATTTTAAATATAGAAGGAAATGGATAAAATCTAAAGATTTCATAACATAGCATATAGAAGGAAATGGATAAAATCTATAGTTTTAAATACTTTGGATACATGAAGGAGGAGGAGGCAAATGACCCTGGAGAACAGTAAACCAATTCAAATTTAAAAAGGCAGGAATTATCTAGTAAGGTTTATGGAGGAGATTTTGACTTTGGTTTAGATTAGGTATGGAAGGCTTCGACTTCCTTCAACATTTAACTACCAGGTAGCTTACATTTCCTCGGTTTTATGCTCCGTGGGATTTTTTGTAGGAGGTCGGTGCCATTTTTCTTTATTTCTTCACTAAATGATTCACGATTGTTAGTATTAGTTTTTTTTTAAACTTTTTTTTAGACTTGGTTGGTGGACCACCCTCTCCTTGGGATTACTATTTTACTCTGTGATTTAGTTTCCCTTTTGGGAAACTGTTCCAAAGTCTTTTCTTTCTTGTGCACAGTTATTACTCTATCCTCGAGGTTAGGTTAGTGGTTTACAGGTGGTTATTTGACAATATACTCTGAACAAAGTCATTAACTACAATTTCTCCTTGGAATTTGGGGTATTATCATCCCTTGATCTTCGTCCTTTGTTTCTAGTGGATTACAAGTGGAGACCAAATGACACTTAGTCAATTGGATATAATAAATAAGGAAGTAAATGACTTACTAAATGAGCCAGAAGATTTATTATGACAGGTGGCAAATGTAACAACTGGTATTATAGGAGGGGTATCTGCGAGTTTTCATTCTGTTAGACTTGAAACAGTTACAGATCCTTTAACTCCGGAAAAAGACTGCAATAATCTTTCCGGTTTAGCACCTTCATTGGATACGTTCTTACCTTCTCGTGCTGAAACTTTGCGGGGGACGAGGAAACCAGTGTCGGGGTATAACCTACATAAAGTCGAGGGGAGCTCACACTGAAACAACAATTACTTTAATATGCATTGGATATCTTGACATGACGTTTAGTTGCATCGACAAGACAACATTAAGATCTCATGGATTGGCGTAGAAATGGCTTTTATATTGACCACATAACAACATTAAAATGGAATTCAAATTTGCATTGAATGGGCCTCATTTATTGACAACAACCACTTATATAAATTAGAAAACAATTGCAAATTAATCTCCAATAGATTATATTGATGGACAACATGATGTAAGTATTATTGTGTTAGTGAAATAACTTGTGATTTAAGGAGGTAGATTAATAGATTTACATTAATAACGTTGTACATTTGATATAGTGAATATCGTTAGGTACGATTAATTATTTAAATGATAGTTGTGTTATTGATTATTTAGGACTTGTCATTTAGGACAACATTGTCGTTTAGATAATGAATCCACGTAAGATCTCTTTTAAATGATGAGTAGTGTACTTACTTTAATAGACACGTATCGTGCGTGTAAGGTCTCTGTCCCCACAGAGCCTTATAAAACACATGCTAAAATAAAGAATAAAGAAAATTATATGCTGTACAATTTCATCATTAAAGCATTAATTAAATTTATCAACATCATGAAAGCAAATTTATTTAACAACCACATAACAAAACAAATTCATGAAATTACATACCTCTGTCTGATGCTAATTCCCCAATCTCCGGTTGTCTTCTCCGCTGCTCTGCCTAAAATCTGCCCAAAACTGAATCTTTCCTCCCTACCAGCTAGGAACAGAGCCTGTCTGGCTCCCTAGCTCCAGGATTTTGTGAGGATTCCTGGCCCCCGAGCCCAAAACTCCCAGCAACCTGGTGCACCCCTGTAACAGTCCACCCAAACTCCAAAACCAGAAAATATCAATCAGGAAATACAATCTCTAATCTAAAAAATGCTTCCTCCTCCCCAAATTTCCAAAAGTCCCCTTTTCCCCTCATATCCTCTTCCATTCACATCCTCCTACCCTCCTTTAATGCGACCCACCTTATCCCTCCATTTAATACCTTATCCCTCCACTCAATGCTTCATCCCCCTGCATACGTAAATTTTTATATTAATGAATTAAAAGTTATTAAGTATTTAATTCTTTACCCTAAACATTAAATGTGTTAATCAATCAATTTACTAGTTAATCAACATACATTAAAGTAGTTAATTAATTAATTAATTAATTAATATTATTAATAAATAATCATTATTTAACTAATACATATTAGGACATTTAATTATTTAATTAATTATACTTGGTAAATCTTACGCAATCATTTAGCTAGGGTTGTTACATACACCCACCCTTCAGGAAACTTCATCCCGAAGTTAAAGTATTTTATGATACACGGGAAAAGAAACATGATTCACACATTCCTAACAAATAACCGACATTATTAGTAAGTAAGTCAAGAAACTCATACATACTAGTGTACATGTGCAAGAAATGTATGTGTAGCTAGTACATACAACTCTCGTTCATGTACTAATATCAATAACTATCATCTCTATAGTAATTTCCATATGCATCCAATCCATTCAACAAGATTATTCATTTTATAAAAGAAAATAAACCAATCAAATGTTTGTGAAATCCTTTAATTTCAATTATCTAGCTCAATAAGGTTATTTAGACAATTGTAGTTTAATTACATAATTATGAGTATTCATATATATGCATTTTCTTTTCAGAAGGAAAACAATAAGTTCCAACATAGGACAAATCTCCATACACTCTCAACTATTTCTACTCATCCTTCCTCCCTAACTTACTTCCATATTCCATTCCTATCCTTCCTCTGTTGGACTATCTTGGAGCGTCAACTATATTGACCTAACTCCAAATAGAACCCGTAAGCGAAAGTGTCACTATCTTAACCAAGCTTCCCCAGTAGGCAACTGATAGTCATCATCACACGTCTAGGGGAGTGTGAGCTAACATCGTCCTCCCATGACTTCAGGTTTCGGAGGATACATGGTGGGAAATGCCTCCACCCCTCCTAATCATAACTAGGGTCCAATGGAATATACGGTGGCACCATGTTCCTGGGAGTTTTGTCATCGTTTATTTAGTTTTGGGCAGTCTCACCACCTGAAATCCTGCACTGGTCCACATATCATAGCAGTGCATCCAAACCAATATAATTTCACATACAAAGATTCATACCATATTGTTTCTCAGCCAGTGGTCATGACATCCACTTTCATCATCATTATCCCTTGGCTATTTCATATCCCATAACCTGCAGATTAGTCTATTACACAAACTCATACATTTCTATGCATTATCATCATGTAATTGCATACAATCATAATTTCAATTCGGTATCCGCGTATCAAAAACTTTAACATCAAAGTTTTCAAGTTAGAAATAGATCTCATAATATTCCATAATCCAATTGACGACACCTATTCATAAAATTAACATTTACAAAATAGATTGCATCATATCCAACATCATTCTAATAGCATTTAAACCTTCATAGGATTCTCATTCACACAATATGTCGCATCATTTCCATCATCATCAATAAAAATTAGACATTCATAGAATTTACATTCACATAGTAGATCGCATCATATCCATCATCATCAATAATATTTAAACATTCATAAAATTTACATTCTCACAATATATCGCATCATATCCATCATTATCCAAATACATTTAAACATTCATAAAATTTATACGTCTTAAAAGTTCAAGTGTATCATTTAATAGTTTCACTTGTGAATAGAAAATAAAAGTGTGTATGCCCTAGGTAATCCTGGCTATCTAAGTCAAAAGGTGGTGTTACATACACCCAACCTTCGAGAAACATATTCTCGAGGTGGTAAAAAAAGTGAGGGATAATCTCGTCGTAGTGTCTCGGTGTCCTCCCAAGTAGCAGATCCTAGACTATACTTGTCCCACTGGACCTTAACTTGGCATAACGGTTCTACCGTGAGAGTTCCCGCGTGTGATACCTGCAGTTCCTTCCAATTTAGTTTATGTGATTCATCAACAACATAATGACGTAAAACAGATACATGAAAAACATTATGAGTTTTATGCAGGTGGGGTGGCAGTACGAGACGATAGGCAACGGGTCCAATTTTCTCTTGGATTATGAACGGTCCTATAAATCGAGGTGACAACTTTGTCCCCTTCCCGAACCAAATGGTACTCTTATTAGGCCTGATACAAATGAAAACCTGGTCTCCCACTTTATAACTTCGGTCGGTCCTGTGTGCATCCGCATAAATTTTCTGCCTATCCTGTGCTTCCTTTAGTCTTTGCCTAATCTGAATCACCTGTTCCTCTATCTATTGAATCAATTCTGGCCCAAATGTTACTCGGTCTTCTAATCCATCCCAACTCAACGAAGTTATGCATGGATTTCCATATAGAGCTTCGTAGGGTGGCATTCCGATGGAGCTATAAAAAATGTTATTGTAGGAAAACTCTACCAAAGGTAGGTACTTCTCCCAATGGGTTTGATTATCCATGACATACATCCTAAGCATGTCTTCCATGACTTGATTTACTCTCTCAGTTTTCCCATCTGTTTCAGGATGATAAGTTGTGCTTAAGTTCAACTTGGTCCCCAATGCTGACTGCAAACTTGTCCAAAACCTGGAAGTGAATCTGGAGTCCCTATCTGAAATGATATTCTTAGGTATCCCATGCAAACAAATAACCTCACTTACAAACAAACGTGCCACATCGGTGACATCGTAAGTGTCTCTAACCGGAATAAAATGAGCACTCTTGGTTAACTTATCAACTATAACAAGAATGGCATTGTGTCTATGATATGTGAGCGGAAACCCCACCACAAAATCCATAGAGATGACTTCCCACTTGGACATAGGAACATCATGTGGTTGTAGGAGGCCTGCCGGGTGATGGTGGTCGACTTTCACTTGTTGACACTCTAGGCATTTGGCGACGAAATGGACTACATCGCGCTTCATGCCTACCTATAAGAAAAGATTCCTCATGTCCGCGTACATCTTCTTCACACCTGGATGTGCACAATAAAGTTCTCTATGGGATTCCTTTAGTATGATGCTTCGAATATCCCCATCTTCAGGGATGTACATCCTTCCCCGATATCTCAATACTCCGTTTTCCTAAAGTGTGGTATGTCTAAGATATTCATGATACCTATGTTGTATACGCCTAGGTTCCATTGTGCAGGCTCCAACAGTGGTGTGCCTGATGGGCCCTCTCCCTTTCTCTCTAGGTAGCTCTACACTGCCAAATCTGGGAACTTTGTGGCATCCAAAACATCATGGTCGGAGTATTTAAGGTAATTGACTCCTCCTACCATGTTATCCCTAGTTTTCACTTCCTTGGGAATTTTCAACATTATTATACTTAGCTCTACCTAGGCTTGTTGTACGTTGATGCAGGAGAATCATCAGTGATGTCAGCGAGCACACATTGCAGGACAGCTCATACCTAAGAATCATTTGAAATCTAAAAAAACTACTTTCAATTGCTCATGATTTTGGTTACTTGATTGTGAGTGATCATTTTCACTCCTAGTCGTGAATGTAACATAATTAGGTAGCAGTTAGTTTGTTTCAATAAAATGAGTAGTTGGGAGGGAACTCGAAGGACCCTCTGAATTAAAGAGAGGTTTGTACGCCCAAATGAGGCTGCTGCGAGCTAGTAGGATAATTTTGAATTTGTAATTGATGTTTGTTTTTAGATGTAGCCCTTTTTTATTTTGAATGAAGATAACAGAGGAAAATTGATCCAAATGTATGGTTTGAATATTGTTTGCAATTTCCTGTTATTGTTGTTTTCAAGAATGAATGAATCTCGCTACGATTTTATGATATTGTGAAATGTTTGTATGAGTTCCCATTGTTTTCTCTTCTGTTAAGTTGGTGCAAGGAGTGCACAGAGCGCAAGGAGTGTGTTAATGAGATTTGTTTCAATCCTGAAGCTCAGAAGAGATATCACAAAATATTTCCTTTGCAAGGAGTGTAAATTGACTGTTGCAAGGCGTGCACAGTCATCCGCAAGAACTCAAACCTTGCGTAAAGATCTGGTGTGAGGAGCGCATAGATCCGAGAATGTGACTAAGTGTCAAAGTGGCTATGCAAGAAATCAAAGAATGAGAATAGAGGGGCGTCAGAAGAATGCGCATTTGGAGAAAGGACTTGTGTAATTGATATTGGGGTCTAGAAAAGACCTAAAGAGTCGATCTAACTCAATATCTTGATCGATCCTTGATTGAGAGGTCATCAGTCCCGAGGGGAGAAGGGGGGGTCTGCATCAAGTGGTATCAGAGCTTAATATTTTCTTGTAGATAGTAGGCAAAGGGAAAGACGCTGACAAGATATAGTCTTATACCATCAAGTGGTATCGGAGTGAGATTTCATTTGTAGATTTCAGGCGAAGGAGATAAAAGTAGAAGATATAAAAGAACTTGAAGTTATACTCTGTGTGTGAGAGACAATCAACACAATGCCTAGGAGATGAGGGGAGCCACCCTTAGCCAATCGAGTTGTAGAAAGGGATATGTGAGAACTTTGTGCAAGATTAGAGGCGATGGAGGAAGCGAACAAGAGGGAACCTGATGTTGGAGACATCAACGATGCAGAGAGAGAAGAAGAAGAGGTCGAAGAAGTTGCAGAAGAAAATGTTGCTGAAGAATGCTTGCTGAGAGTAGTTTTCAGATTGGGAGGTAGAGCCAAGAAAACAAAACCAATGAGGCAGAGGTAGGAACTTGGACCCAAACAAAGTCAAGGGAGTTGTCCATGACAAGGCACATAAATCCAAGGATGAGATAGAGAAACCACCTAATCACTTAGAAAGAGGAGGAAGTTCCCAAGGAGGAGAGAATGGTGGAATAAATTCTTCTAGAGGGAGAGGAAGAAATAGAAGAGAAGAATTAAGATGCTATGCATGTGGAAAGACAAGGCACATGTCTTGGGAATTCTCCGAGAACAAGAAAGAAGGAGAAGGTGAATCTCACATTTTGGAAGCACAGAGATGGAATGTTGAAGCAAAAGAAGCAGAGGATGTAACATCCCTGATGATGAGAAAGGTTCTCTTAAAACCATAGGCAAAAGTTGAAAAGAGAGCGTAGAGGAACAATTTATTCAGGACAACTTGCAAGACTAAAGACAGAGTATGCAAGGTGATAATTTATAGTGGGAGCATTGACAACCTAGTTTCCACAGAAATGGTGGAGAAATTGGAGCTGGAGACGACTGCACATCCAAGGCCATACAAATTCTAATGGTTGCGTAAAGGACACCAGGTAATGGTTACTAAACAATGCCTTGTTGAATTTAAGATAGGAGGATATAGAGATGAAATTTTGTGTGATGTAATTTCCATGGATGTATGTCATATCTTGTTGGGAGGACCATGGAAGTTTGATAGGAATGTCATTCATGATGGGAGGAAGAATACATACACCTTAGAGAAGAATGGTAGGACACACATGTTGCTGCCAATAGAGGAGAAGAAAGTGAAAGAGGAAGCCAACACAAGCATACTTCTCATGATCGGGAAGGAATTCCAGAAAGAATTCAAGAAAGAACAGGAGATGCAGTTTGTTGTAGTGAGGAAACCCAAAGTTATCCTTTCAAGTACTTCGATGGATGATTTTCCTGAAGAAGTTCAGGAATTGTTGGATAATTTTGATGACATAGGGGTGGATGAGCTCCCTAACTCATTGCCACCCATCGTAAGTATCATCCATCATATCGATTTGATACCAGGAGCAAGTCTTCCAAACAAAGCAACGTACAAACTGACACCTCGAGAGAATGAGGAGGTAAAGAACCAAGTCCAGGAACTGTTAGACAAGGGTTTGGTTAGAGAGAGATTGAGTCCATGCACAGTGCCAATTGTGTTGAGTCCAAAGAAGGATGGAGGATGGAGAATGTGTACAGACTCAAGAGCCATTAACAAGATCACCATTAGGTATAGATTTCCTTTTCCAAGAATGGATGATTTAATGGATTGTTTAAGTGGAGAAAATTTCTTTTCTAAGATAGATTTGAAAAGTGGATATCACTAGATAATAATGAGGGAAGGTGATGAATGGAAGACAACCTTTAAGACAAATGAAGGTTTGTATGAGTGGCTTGTTATGCCATTTGGCTTAACAAATGCCCCGAGTAATTTTATGAGGTTGATGAATGAAATACTGAAAGATTTCATTGGCAAGTTCGTGGTTGTGTATTTGGATGATATATTGATCTTTAGTAGGAATAAAGAGGAGCATTTGAGACACCTGACACTAGTGATGAAGAGACTATAGCAGGAGAAGCTATTGATAAACTTGAAGAAGTCCTCTTTTATGAAGACAAAGCTCATTTACTTGGGTTTTTTTATCTCTTCAAATGAACTGAAGATGGATCCAGAGAAGGTGAAAGCAATCAAAGAATGGTCTTCACCAAGAAGCATGTTTGAGGTAAGAATCATCCATGGATTAGCAAGTTTCTATAGGAAGTTCATTAGAGACTTGAGTGGAATTTGTGCACCAATGATGGATACAATGAAGAAGAAGCACAAGTCTTTTAAATGGATAGAGGAGGCCGAGAGGAACTTCAATACACTGAAGGAGAAAATAATAGAATGACCAATTCTGGTCTTGCCAAATTTTGAAAATACATTTCAAGTGAGATGTGATGCAAGTGGAGCTGCAATTGGAGCAATTTTGAGCCAGGATAATAAACCTGTTGCCTATTTCAGTGAGAAGCTGAATGAGACTAAGAGAAAATATTCCACGTATGATAAAGAGTTTTATTCCATAATTCAAGCCTTGAAGAAGTGGAGGCATTACCTTGTCCCATAGGAATTTATCTTGTATAGTGACAACCAAGATTTACAATTCATAACCAGATAGGAAAAATTGAATCAGAGGCATGCAAAGTGGATTGAGTTTATACAGAATTTTACTTTTGTCATAAAACATATTGCTGGGAATGATAACAAAGTTTTTGATGCATTGAGCATGAGATGTTTGATTCTACAGGAATTCCAGGTGAAGACCTTGGGGTTTGAACACCTTAAGGAAATGTACAGTGATGACCCATATTTCAAGGAAGCATATGAAGCATGTGAAAATCTTGTGCTGACAGACAAGAGCTAGTGGGAATAGTATATGATTCAAGAGGGATTGTTGTTCAAGGGGAATTAGTTGTGCATACCAAAATTCTCAATGAGGGATAACCTTTTGAAAGAAAATCATAGTGGAGGATTGGTTGGACATTTCGGCCATGATAAAACATTTGCACAGTTTAGCAGTTCTTACTATTGGCCAGGTATGAGAATAAAAGTAATAAAATTTGTGAACATATGTAGAATCTGCCAACAGGAAAAAGAAAAAAGATAGAACATTGGATTGTATCAACCATTTCCAATACCAGAGATGCCTTGGGATGCAATAAGCATGGATTTTGTATTGGGACTACCAAGAACACAAAGATGATTTGATTCCATATTTTTGGTGGTGGATAGATTTTCAAAGATGGCACACTTTATCCCATGCCATAAGATCAGTGATGCAACACATGTTGCATATCTATTTTTCAAGGAAGTTGTGAGACTTCACGACCTACCCAGAAGCATTGTCTCGGACAGAGACACAAAATTTGTTGGTTATTTTTGGAGAACATTGTGGAAGAACTTGGGGACGAATTTGTCCTTTATCTCAGCTTATCACCCTTAGACATATGGACAGACTAAGGTGGTAAACATAAGTTTGGGAAAAGTATTGAGGATTTTGTTCACTGAGCATCATAATCAGTGGGATCAAATTCTGCCACAAGCATAATTTGCATACAATGATTCACCAAATAGGAGCACTGGAAAGAGACCATTCCATATATTGTATGGAATGCAACCCAGGGGAGTATCTGAGTTGAGAGACTCTGAACATAGTGAGATTAGGATCACTGGAGAAGAAGACTTTGCTGCAAAAATGAAGAATCTCCATAACCAGATCTGGGGATAGTTGTAGAGCTCTAGCCAAGAGTACACATGCAGAGTTGATCAACATCGCAAAGAAATTCAATTTGAAGTAGGAGATCATGTTCTAGCACATCTCAGGAAAGAAATATTCCCTAGGGGAACATATGCCAAGTTAAAGATGAATAATATAGGGCCATGTAAGATCTTAAGGAAGTTTGATGCAAACACCTATGATATTGAGCTACCAGATGATGTGGGCATATCACCCATATTTAACGTTTCGGACCTGTATCCTTATAGGAAATATGACACAGAGGGATTATAAAATCAAGTGAAGGTTCAGTGGGAGAAACAAATGACTATAGAAGAAAAACCACATATGGAGAAGGTCGTTGATCAGAGGATTGGCAAGAAGACCAGGAGGAAGACCTATTTTGAATATCTTGTCAAGTGGAAGGGACACCCAATAGAAGATGTCAGTTGGGAAAATGAAGCATATATCCAGAAGCATGGAAAGTCAATGCAGGAACTCATGGACATGAGTAAATGATTTTTTTTTTTAGGGGAGTATGATGCAGGAGCATCGTGAGTGACGTCAAAGAGCACTCGTGGTAGGACAACTCAGACCTGAGAATCATTTGAAAAAAAAAAAAAACCCGCTTTCAATTGTTGAGGATTTTGGTTACTTGATCGTGAGTGATCGTTTTCAATCCTAGTCGTGAATGTAACAAAATTAGGTAGCAATTAGTTTATTTCAAGAAAATGAGTAGTTGGGAGGGAACCCTAAGGACCCTCTGAATTAAAGAGAGGTTTGTACGCCAAAATGAGGCTATTGTGAGCTAGTAGGAGAATTCTAAATTTGTAATTGTTGTTTGTTTTTAGTTGTAGCCCTTTTTTATTTTGAATGAAGATAACAGAGGAAAAATGATCCAAATGTATGGTGTGAATATTGTTTGCAATTTATTGTTATTGTTGTTTCCATGAATGAATGAATATCACTACAATTTATGACATTGTGAAATGTTTTTATGAGTTCCCACTATTTTCTCTTCTGTTAAGATAGTGAAAGGAGTGCACACAGAGCACAAGGAGTGCTTTAACGGGAGTTGTTTCAATCCTGAAGCTCATAAGAGATAGCACATAATATTTCCTTTGCAAGGAGTGAAAAGTGACTATTGCAAGGCATGCACAATCATCCGCAAGAACTCAAACCTTGTGTAAAGATCTGGTGCGAGGAGCGCACAAATCTGAGAATGCAACTAAGTGTCGAAGTGGCTCTGCAAGAAGTCAAGAATCAGAATAGAGGGGCGTCAGGAGAACGCACAGGATTTCTTTTCAAGAAACCCTTTGGTATGAATTTGATGAAATCCCTGAAAATGAAAGAAGTGCGTGGGAGATTGAAATCTTCGAAGGAAGCAGAAGATCAGGAGGGAGCGACAGTTGTCGTTGGATCATTCATCGAGGAAGAGATCTGGTCACTAAATCTCTCGTCCAGACACTCAAGAGAATGTGCAGAGGAAGATCAGATCTGAGTGCGTGGCAACAATTGTTGGATCTGTTATCATCATAACAATTTTCATATCAGGATCCAAGTTTCAAAGATTTAGCGAAAATCCACATCGCTATGGAAGTGTGATAGTTTGGAGGAAAAGGTCTTATATGGCGGCATGAGGAAAAATATATTGGAGGCGCGAAAGGTAGGACTCAATGGATCGTCGATCTTGAGGCATCTAGGATCAATGGATAAGACAAATATCAGGGAATGAAACAACACAAAAGATAATTATTCAAAGGCGGGATGAGGAAAACCACCATGGTTTCATTCATGGACGTGTGGCACCTCTAGAGGTACATAGGGGAGAAAAGAGGTATACCTGAAACCGTTTTCTCCAATCCCCGATATCGAAAGTTGTTGGGGCATGATGATATGTAGATCTTAAAGCGATCCAGATAAACAACTAAAACTTATATTGATGATTGAAGTATCACAAGGATTAATCATTAGAAGGCAGGCCAGGGAAAACCACCATGGTTTCGTTCGTGGACGCGTGGCGCTTCTAGAGGTACATCGAGGTGAAAAGAGGTCTACCTTAAAACCTTTCTCTCCAACCCCCGATGTTGATACAAACATATAAAAGGAGGGTCCCCGACATTATTTTATGATACGTTGGAACATTCAAATGTTCAAAATTTGGCGCAAACAATCTATTCGAAACTCAAGCCCAAAGTTGGATCAAATTC
>JZKD02S0031267.1:206465-218193 GCA_000966675.3 Picea glauca
CAGGGTAGGAGATTGGATGTTGTTCATACAGTCTACTGTGATTTGGGTATATGGCTATCAAGAAGGACCTTACCTTTTACCAGTCTTTATAACTCCCAGAATATTTTCTTTGGAGTTCAAAAAACAAAGGATCATCTCAGAGACAGAGCATTTTCTGAAAGCACACAAGGCTTCTAACTTAAAATTTCCTTTCATAGTAGGACCTTTTGTGGTAAAGAACAAGTCCTATTTGCCTCAGATCCAATCCAAACTCAGAGAATTTGGGTTCACAAAATTTCAAGGGAGGAAATATGATCTGCATCAGATCATATCAAAAAGAAGATTGGCGAGCAAACAAGTCCCCTATGAACATAAGCATGTTGAAGGATTTGATAAGCTGGCTAATCTAGAAACCTGTGTAGATATGGAGGTCACTTTGCAGCATGATAAAAATAAATAAATATAACCATCTCCTCAGCAGAAGCCAACATAGAAACCTTCGCCTAGGTTGGTTGTCAAAGCTCCCAAGATGAGTGTTTACAATAAGAGGAGCAGTTCATAGGTCTTGGGTGCTAGTAGTCAGCAAGATATTCCCAAGAAAATGAAAATTACACCATCTTCTCAAGTGGTTGACCTGGAAGAAGAAGAACCCAAAGAGAAAATGAGCATGGAGATGGTGGAAAGTGAAACCAATAATGAATAAGTTTGTACAAGAAGCATGCCACAAAGTGAGAGAAGCACAAGCGTTTTCAACAACAAGAAACACATATTTAGCAAGATAGCTGGGGCAGTTTATCAATCCAAAGAAGACTTGATGAACCAGTATGGTATAAAAACAAGTATGGCCAACAATGAGATAAGATACCTATTTCCCGAAGTAGAGAAGATCTCCCAGCATAAAACATCCATGTTCTCAGTTAGAGATGTGGAAAGAAAGACGTTTAAGATAGAAATAACAGATGACGATAAAGTTTCTGAAATCAAGATGCACTATGAGAATATTGGTGCCCTAGAAAAATTAAAGTTTCACAGGAATGCTAGCGACATGATATATTTAGACTACCTAAGTTTAAGTCTGAAAGTTTCAACATTGACAACACATGCACTGAAACTAGATGGACAGTTGAAACATGAAAAGGCATCCAACAAAGCCTGACTGACACAGTTCAAAAGGTTAGAATCTGAAGGCCCTCAAGGGGTAAAGGCTTCTTTGGATGAGAAAGATAAGATAATCCAGGGTTTGAAGAAGAAGTTAAATATGTCCCCTATTGAACATCCAAAGGTAACAAAACTACCTTCTCTAGAGAAAGAGAAGGAAACATTCATACAAGAAGCACTTAACTACAAAGCTAAAGTGTTGCAGTTAGAAAAAGAGAAAGAGAATTGGTCACAAGCACAGGTAGCAACATCAGATATGGATGTCATCGTACCTGCTAATACAGAGGATGGATCAAGCATTGAGGGGTTGGTTCAAGCTATGTCCCAAGTAATATTAAAAAAAGGGGAGATCAAGGGCCTTAAAGAGGTCATAGAAAATTTGAAACAAGAGATGAAAGTGAAAGATGATAAGATGGCTCAACTCCACATAGATAATCAATATTTTCAAGAGAGAGTGAGAAAGCTGAAAACAAGTTTAAAGGGAAAAACATTATTACAAGGGGCTAAACATGTGATATGGGATGCTATTTCTGCAGAGGCTACTAAATTCAAGGTTTATTTGAATTTTATAAACAACAAACATAGCGTGGCTGCCACGGCCCGGAGCAGGTGTACTGTTGTTAATGAATTATTATCCAAGAAATCCTTGGAATGGGCCCAAAATGCTATTGAATTGCTAAATTCTGTGCCTACTGTTGATCTTCAGACTATTGGGGTAAAGGATAGAACTGCATTGATCATTTGTGACAGGAGGATCATCACCAAGCACAACCTGCTCAAATTAGTTTAGAACAAAGCTATACAAACGAAGAAGAGTATACAGGAGTTTAAAGATACATTCAAACAATTGTTTATCAAGGACCTCCCATCATTTTGGGACGGAAAGGGTTCATTGTACAATAAATAAGACTACAACTCTCTCCTCACACAGTGCAGGATGGACCATTCCAAATTTGAAGCCATGGAGGAAAGTCTGAAAGGCCCAAGTCTGGTAGAGTATTTGGCTACAGACTTTGAAATTTTGAATAAATTTAAAACTGTGAAGGTTGGCTTATCAACTATGTCCTATGCCAAGTGAATTGACCTAGAGATTTTTATTAAAGATATGATGGATTACGAAATTCTCTCCGACTCACAATGGAAGGAAATTGTGTGGCTAGGTAAGATGAAATGAAATTTCCCCAGAACCAGTAAATGATCTCCATGTGTCATCAAATTTGTAGATTCGACAAAAGATCAAAGCAAGACAAATGTTGTAATGGAAACCAGGCAGTCAGAGAAATATGTTCCTAGTTTTGAAATGTGTTTTTGAGTAATCATTGTAAAACAGTTCATATACCGAGGCTGTCAATTGAAATTGTTTTAATCAGTTTTAGAAGATGAAACGTTTGAGTTTCAACCATTGTAATCAAGTTGTATAAATATTAGGATAATTGAATGAATTAATGTTGGCAGAAGTGAAAGAGCATATTTTGGTTGTTTCAAACTCTATTTGTAATTTTCTAAAGCTGAATTGAATATAAATGTAGAAGATTTTGAAGTCTCTATGAAAAGATTCTAAAGGGTGGTGATATGAGCTTTGTTTACCTTCATCGTATGTATTTCCTGTGACCTGTCATTTCATTTACATATTCTTCTATTTAAATTGGATACTTAAAGGCCCATAATTCATCTTATGATGCTCTTGGCTTAAGCAATTTAAACCATGTGATTGTCTTCTTAACTAATTTAGAATTCATTTCAGGAATGCTCTGATGCAATTATTTGTTTTTTTTATCCTCCTACACTCTATTTAAATTCAAGAATAACTCAGATTCATCACCTCATTTAGACTTTATCCTATTGAAAGTTCTATCAACTAAGCATTGTTTTTGTTCACTTTCAGAATTTTGACTCCATAGCCCTGAGTGTTCCTCCCCTTCTTTGCCAACAGTTTTATTAAAAACCTCCAAAACAAACCAAATATAGTCACCAATTCCTAAAGAAATATCAAGTGACATGAGAGAGCCCTCTCTGAGTTGAGTAGGCTAGTGTTTTAGCTCTAAAGTAGGTTGAAACAGTTACCTCTGTCATTTTTTTATCAACCAAAACAAATTTACAGAGTGATAACATTTTGGCGTCGTTGTTGGGGACGAAACTGAAAAATCTTCCATGGGAAAAACGACTTAAATATTTAGTTTGATCCCTGAGGGTGACAGTGGATCATGTACCTTATTGGATGAGATTATTTTTACCCTGGTGACTCCATTACTCAGAGACCAGTTGCATTACACCGTGTGAGATAGAAATCCAGGTTCCTAAGAAAATTCACACTAGGAGCAACTAGGACCCAGAAGCTGCAATCCCTGTATCTGACCCTAAAAATATTGTACGTAAAAGAAAAGAAAAACCATTAACCCTAGTGTTGTGTCCAAACTGATATTTGTCTTTTCCCAAAGATGGAGTGACTAGCATTGAGGACCTTGAGTTTGACGTGAAATTTGAACAATCGTTGTTCAAGACTAAATCCAAATCTCGTTTAGACGAGACCATCTTTGATGAAAAGATATTCCAAGATTTGATTCTAGCTGTGTTTGTCAGGCCTATAGTGACCCCTTCTCAAAACCAACATCTTCTTTGACCCCTCACAACAGCTATGGCAGTCAGATTCCCCCCCCCTCATACTACCTGCTCAACTACATGATTTACCTCAAGACTACAACTTATGAATCAAACTATATGACACTGAAGGTAACATATTAGCCCAAAAGAATCTAGATTATTTCAATGATTTCATATACTTTGAAGATGTGAAGATGAGGTTGTTTACACAAAGCCTCACATGATAAGTGAGAAAATGGTTCAGAGCCCTTCCACTAGCTAGTATCACATATTTTGAAGCCTTTGAAACCATTTTCCTTGTGAAATGGGGAGATAAGAAAAATCCCCTTCATTTGTTGACTCAATACAACAAAATGAAGAGGTCACCCAATGAAACATTACAGGAATTTTCAACCAGATTCATGAAGGTCTATAATCTGATTCCTATCGAGGTAAAACCCCCACTTAAAGCTGCTCAGCTCAGATACGTTGATTATTTTGAAAGTGATTTTGCTTTATTATTGAGGGAACAAAGATCTACCACATTAGATGATATGATGAAAGATGCCATTGAATTCGAAGTGAACCTAATGGCTTCAGGAAAGATAAAATCTAAATCCGACAGGGACATGAACAAAACTCAGGATAAAGCATAAACTTCTACATCACAAACTTCAGAAGAGAGGTTTGAGGCAATGATGAGAAACACAGAGAGAATGATGGAGAGAATGGCCCTGGGAAATAATCCTAACCCTAGAGAACAGGCTCATGGTCCACCCAGAAATCCGAGAAGACCAACCATTCCACAGATTAGACAAAGAGAGCGGAGAAACTAGGGGAATCAGGCAGCTCAAGCAGATCAGACAAATAAGGAAAATAAGGCAAATCAGGGGAACCAAGGAAACCAGGGAGAACAACAAATAAGGCCTCGTTTTCAAAATAATTATGTGAATGAGGATTATGATGGATGTCTTGAGGACAACATGAACTGTTGTGATGATAAAGAAACATAGGTATTTCTGACCAAAGAAGAACATGACCATTTCATGGATGCAAGTGAGATATTTTTGCAAGATGAAGAGGAGAGGGTATCAGTAGAAAGGGAGGATTATGAGATTGGATTTCAAAATTCCATCATGCAATTCCAAAGGAAATATAACCTTTGAAATCAAAAAATTCCTCCAAACGCTCCAAAGGGTAATCCTCCAAATGGGAATCCTACCAAAGAAGCTCATAATAACATACCTTCTTCAAGTCAGCCCAAAAAGGACTCTTTTGTGAAAGATTCAGCTGCGAAGGACTCTACTGTGAAAGATTCTGCTGTAAAGGATACTGTGGGAAAGGGGAAGCAAAAATAAGATCCTCAGAAGAAATTATTGACAAGGAAAGAAATGGTTACCAAAGAGGTAGAGAAAACATCATCCTCTTTTGATTTCGAAAGTGAGATGGCTAAGATAAAGATTTCAGTACCATTTAATGAATTGATCAAGAATATCGAGTACATAAATCAGATCATCAAGATGCTTAAGATGGGACAAACCTCTGATACCCTAAACATACAAGATGATCACCCAACCATCCTATTTGGGTCAAGAGTAGAAGAAAGCAGTGAAAATGAAGAAGTCCCTCCTTTTTTTGTCAGCTTGAAAATCCACAACATGATTCTGCACAATGCTATGCTGGATTTTGGAGCATCTCATAAACTGATGCCCAAAGTGGTCATGGACCAATTAGGTCTTGATGTCACAAGACCTTATAAGGACATGTTCTCCTTCGATTCAAGAAAGATGAAATTCCTTGGCATGATCAAAGACATGGTAGTTTCTTTGGCACAAATCCCAACTAAGAATATGGTGATGAACGTAGTGGTCGCTGATATCCCTCCAAAATTTGGTATGTTGTTGTCCAGGTCATGGGCTGCAAAAACTAAAAGGAACCCTCCAGATGGACATGTCATATTCCACTATTCCTATCTTTGGTCAAGACAGAAGATTGTACAGGAAGGTTTTGCTTAAATACATGGTCAGTAACAAATCACAACCTAGCAATCATCCTATCTACTAAATGGATACTGAGTTGGGGTCCTGTATTTTCTTCAATGACCTGTGCTCCGAAGAAGAGGAAACATAAATTATTATCGCTGACAAAAATGAGCTTAACTAGTAGATGGAGGAATTTTCAGAACAACAAGGTGATGCAGAGGATCAAATATGGAAAATGAATTTTGATGGATATGCATGCAGAGAAGGAGCTGGAGCTAGCGTATGGATCAATCATCCCAAAGGAGATTCAAAATTATGCTCTTACAAACATGTTTTTGAATGCACCAATAATATGGCCGAGTATGAAGCGTTAATATTGGGATTGAAAGTTTTGGAAGAATTAGGTGCCAAAAGAATTGTGGTACTTAAAGACTCTCAGCTTGTCATAAATCAAATCAAAGGTATCTACCAAGAAAAACATCCCAGATTGAGGGCTTATAGAAACCTGGTACTAGACCTCCTTGATAAGTTTTTAGAATGCAATCTTTCAACAATTCCAAGAGAACAAAATCAGGTCGCTGATGCCTTAGCTACTTTAGCAACAGTGTTCAAAGTCCCAATTTTCCCTAAAAAAAGATACAAGTGTTATCACTGGAATTTCGTCCGCAAATGGTTACAGGAATCCAACATCTTCAAACACCCATTAGTTCATCCATGGCCCAAAAAATGCATTTCCAAAGGGCACAAAACTATACAATTGGTTAAAAAACCAGCGTGCGCTAAGGATACAAAGGTAGCGCGTGCACGTGTGACAGTTGAATAACGCTGAAAAAATGCATATGCACCCGATGCACGACTGTGGATGCAAAAAGCCTCGCACAACTCAGAACGACACATTTATGATTTTGGTCAGCCTTCCACCCACTTCTGGTTCATCTCCCAAGTCGATTTGACACCCAAATTCGAGCTGAATCCGAGTGGGGGGCTGGTCAAAGACCTAAGGGTGCCCTAAAGAGCCCCTTGTTCACACTAAAGACTGGTTGAATAATGCCTAAAAGCTTTGCTATAAAAAGAGGCCATGGGTGCACTATATTTTCAAGGAATTCATTTGTATTGTTATGCTGCCTATATTCTCTTGGAGAATCCTCTTTTCTCATCAAGAGCATACAAGMACCRTCTCATTTAGCCATTCAYATCACCTCTTGAGTGAATGAGCTTTGGATTTMTTCACCATTTMCTTCAAGTTTTKMTATTTGTAAGAAGAGCTCAATCTTTGGGGGTTCAAGAGCCCTCCCTTGGAGGAAGAGGGGACCCATAAGTCTCCCTTTCTCTTTGGTGTTTTCCCACTAATACAACTTATCCATTGGTGGCATCCATGTTGTTTATTTTCTTTTTTCTATTTCTCTTATGCACTCTAGTTTAATTTCTTTTATGGTTATTAGTTTAGTTCTTTGTTTATTTCTTATGCTTGATGTTTCTAACTCTTGCATTCACTGTTGTCTTGTCCAGATAAACCAACTGGACTTGTAAGCATCCTTATTTTTCTCATCTAGGTGACCAAAGGGATGCAACAATTATCACTGGAATTTCGTCCGCAAATGGTTACAGGAATCCGAAAGAACTTTCTGATCAAGGACCCATATGTCCACATGCTAGTTCTATAGGGACTTTAAAATTCTACAAGGTTGTACCAATGGAGTTTAGTTAATTAGGTAATCAAGACTTGTAAGGACCACATGAAGTCCAGATGAAGCAAGGTGACACCTAAATTATTAAAAATTTGGCACACTTTCACTTGTTCATACACAAAGTCACTAATCACTCACATAGTGTTCATCTCGAAACGTGGAGGTTGAAGTAAGTTTCCTCCAAAGGGATTCTGAAATTCCCCACCCTTTTCTTGATGAGACTATCCACTCCCACTTAATTTCAACAATATTGGTTCACACCCCCAATTTCTCAAACAACCACATCTAAATTTTTTCTAAAAACTCACTAAGTTTTCCTCCACAGGAGGTGCTAAAAGAATTTTTTTAGTCTAGGTAGGATATCTGGGATATGCATCCAAATAACTCCCCTTTATTTGGTTCTCACATCTTCAATATAGTAGAAGTTGTCAAATAGGGAACTTTAAAATCCTCCAAGTCAAGTGTTCCCAACACCATAAGTCAAGTGTGTCTATTGAGAAATATCGCTAGCTTTTTCGGGATATGCCCCCTCTACCCCTCATTATAACTGATTACTTCATCCTTCACTAGTTCCTCTTTCGGTGGCTTCAGACCCCACTATCGAGTGTTATTGGAAGGTCCAATGCTATTTGAGAGGAAGGACATTATGTCTTTTAGGACACAAGCATTTGTTTTCTTTGTTCTCCCACTTGGAAAAAACTTACATACCCACATGTATGCTTCTTTATCAGTTGATTTATGTATGATGCTCTTGTGATTACATGCGATTGTGAGATATATTGTGAAGGTCAAAAAAATCATAACAAATACTCTTGTTCATTTATTGATCTCATCACCATTTGCACACATCCACTTTTCTAGTCAGACATCATAGGGGACCCATAAAATCCCCGTCATTCTAGACGCTTTCTAAATATCCCTTCCATTCTAGGGGGAGTTCCTAGTCTTGCCAACTCATCGGCTCCACCTTCTCACACTCCTGTGAGTGATACCATCTTGGGATCTGGTTTGCTTGGTCCCACTTTACTTGGGTCCACTTCTCAAGGTCAACCATCCATCCACTTTCCTTTATGAGGAAGCGGGGGGCACACCTCTTCCCCAAGAGGAAGTACAACCCCACCTAGCCCCCCTCAAGGGTCAAGGACAAACCACACTCACACCATGGCTGGAACTAACCCTCCTCAAGGGTCAGGCACACAAACCATTTCCACCATGATGGGAATTAACCCCCCACTGCCACCCCAAATTCCATACTTGGCTTCCCTCAACATACTAGATCTGACTAAACTCACCAATGATCCTATATTGCATGACCCCACATGGCCTACAATGCCCACCAAACTACCTTCATACATTCCCAAGTTTGAAGGAAAATCGGGAGATGAACTGACAAACCATATCATGACCTTCCACTTATGGTGCTCTTCAAACAACATCATGGACGATTTTGTCCAATTGAGGGTATTCCAATGCACGCTCACTTGCCCATCATCCAAGTGGTATGTAGAAGAAAAATATGGGCCCCATGTGACCTTTGAATCTTTTTCCAAATCATTTTTTACCTTCTTTCAACTACCAATCCATCATGACAATGGTATCGAACTACTCTTCGATTTTAAACAAACCTCCGCTACACACATCGCTGACCACATTCATGAATGGCATCAATGACATAGTCTATGCAAAGCAGAAGCCACCAAGCAACAATGACTCAACGGGTTTCTCAAATCACTTGTTTCCCTCCTTGCCAAGGATGTGGCCACCACCTTCCCCCAATCAGAAGAAGAAGCCATCGGCAAGGCCCATCATTATGAACTCATTTATTCACAGTCAGGATACTTATATATGGTACTACCTGATGCTCTGAGACCCATGCTATTTAGCCAGGAAAAATCTGGGATGTCTCACTCAGCGGATGGATTGATTGGTACCACTACACACCACAATTCACACATCCAACAACCACCTATGTATGAAACACATCAATATCCATCGGCATATGACGGACCTCCTTATTATCCTCCTCCCCCTTATCAACAACCATACCCTATTTCCCTTCCTCCACCCATTAGCGGACCACCGTCGACATCCACAGTACGCCCCGGGGCCCAACCAAGTTCTGGTACCCCCTCTACCGCAGCTTACACCCTGAGCACTAGTGAAAGTACAATGCCTTCCTATGTACCCTACGGATCATTGCCACCACATAATCCATACTTTCCATTTCCTGGCCCTCCACATCCCATGGCTCCACCACAAGGACACCCACATGTTGGGGTTAACTTTGTTCAACCCTCTCCTGTTCAACAATATAAAAATTTTGAACAGTTGAATACGGAAAATCCGACCCATCATTCGAAAAATGCCAAAAATAAAGGGAAAAAGTGAAATAGTAATAATCCAGGACCAAGAGGGAACCAAAACCACCCCCAACAGAACCAACTTGTCGGGGGCAACCAAAATCAGGGGAACCAGAACCCCCAAGGGGGCAATAAAAACAAATGCTAAGGGAAGAACAACAACATTCTTCGAACAAAATTCCCTTCTGCCCTTTGCAGTGAGTATGGAAATTATACTCACCATTTCCCTCAAATTGTTGACTTCAAATGGATGAAAGAATCAGGAAATGGACCACGTCCCTCAGCACCGCCTGTCCCCCAACAGGCCCCACAACAATATGTACAGCAACCACCCCCTGCCGTACTACAAAACACTATTCCACACCAAGGGGTGATGAACACCCAACAAGAGATACATCTGGCCCCACCACGTATGGGACAATATGCAAACCCAGGCACTCCTACAGATCACACTATCCTCCTCACTAGTGAGGCAGAAGTCCTTCTACAAATGCGCGGTCATCAATACAACACACCTCTGACTCCACTCCCACTACCTCAGAAGAAACCCCAGTCACAACTGGATCCCCTTTGATGATCCCTTGCCCTAATACTGAACCCCCCCCTCACATTCCTTGCATCCTAGTACGATGGAATGTCAACAACCCTCAGGCTAGGGAAACACACAATTACAGTCTAGTCGATGATTTGGAAAACAAACCCCATTGCCATGTTAGTTTTATAAGTCCTTCAAACCTGTCCTACTCAACATAAGTCATTACTTTCCACCCTGGGGGAATTTGACCCTGTTGATTCTCACCTCATCACCTTTGATCTTGCTAGCGGAGAATCCCGTCTCCCCATTCTGGTCACTTTCCAAATACCGGTTAAAATACAAAACATCACAGTTCACCGCTGCATCATTGATGAAGGTGCATCCACGTGCATCATTTCCAAAATAGTATGGAAGAAACTTGGCTCCCCTAAGATCATACCATCTGCCATCACCCTGAGAGCTTATGATGGATGACCATCCTCTCCGGAAGGGCTCTTTCAAAATGTCCCCGTTGAACTCGGGGGAAAGACTATCCTCATTGACATTGAAGTTATCGACTATCCACTTGATTACAACATTTTGTTTGGGCGTAGCTACGTGTATGCGATGAAGGTTGTGGCCTCTTCTGTGTTTCGTGCAATGATGTTCCCCCACAACTGGAAGATTGTTACTATTGGACAAGTGTCGCATTACGATCCCAACCCTTCCTCCAACATCGATAATATCCTACCCTTCGTTCACACTAATCCTGAGGCTTACCCACTCATCGAAATGGGTCTCAGAATTTTCAAATAACCATCCTTGCTAGGGACATACCATGGAGCACCTCTTCTCATACATCCCTCAGAACAAGTATGTGTCATATCCTCCAATGGAACAATAACTAGATATTCCCTTCCTCCCATAGAGGCTTCATTACAATCTGACGTCCCACTAGTCGCAGAGCTGCTTCCTTAAGAATCCCTTAAAAACACTCCATCTCCCTCCATTTTGGTTTCCACCCTCCCCCAGGGCCACATCCCGATTTGGGAGACAGTCCCCCAAGATATTACTCAAATCCCCCTCTTTTACCCCCCACTGGGCATACAAGATTTCCAGGTATATGCAATGCTTACCCTTCCCAATATGGTACAAGCCATCCCAGTATGGTATCTACATGCACCTGAGATGGTCCCTCAACCATCCCTCCCTCCCCAAATAGAAGTAATCCTGATGCAGATTCACATACTTACCCCCACCACACCACCCACACCCCCACTCACTAGCACCACTGCTACAGCTGGGGGTAGATGAAAGAAGAAAGAGACCACCGCTCCACTTCCACCATGAATCCAACCTCCTTGTGCATTGTGTGAGAAAGATGGAAACCCCACAAATAAGTGCCCATCTCTCCCCGATATGCACAATTTAATTCAACTCCCTCGAGTGACGACATCGTACGTCGTT
>JZKD02S0031267.1:235787-247892 GCA_000966675.3 Picea glauca
TTAGATATAATAAATGGGTAATTAGATATAATAAATGTAAGAGGACTTCTTAGAAGGTTCTACTTCTAGAAGATTCCTCCTCTAGAATGTTCTTAGGTGATGGTAGAACTATATACGGGGTTCAAGCAATGTAATGAAACATGAAGAGAAGTATTGTATTTGTGAGTAGTATCTCAATAGGAGGATGCCCCCTCGAAGAGGAAAGTGAACAGGAGAGGATCCCTTCCATAATAGGATCCATTGTACGGTGTTTCCCTACCTCAAAGGATTGGTAATCATAAAGTGTGGGTTCTTCTATCTTGCTCTATGGATCTATTTTGTATTCAGTATTTGTGGTGATTATATTTGTAGATCTATTCAGGTTCTTAACAGTGTTAGATTGACATTTATCCCATCAAGTTACCATTACATATACATAACTCATCAAAAGTCTATCACAACATATAAATTAGACATCATAACCAAAAAATGTCAACACATGTGAACATCACAAAGATCCCAAAATGTATATCCATATATATATATATATATATATATATATATATATATATATATATATATATATATCGTTCAAATGTACCATCAATGTTTACAAAAAATAGTACATGTACAACATCCATAGGTAGTTGAACCACCTCACTCCTATAAATACAAAAATTGGTGTCCCAAACACCATATACAAAATGGGCTAGCAAGCCTATACAAAATACTATACAGGGGCACTCATGGCGCCTCTAAAGCTCCACCACTTGGTCCTTTCTTGAGAGGAGCTGCCCCACCAGCTAGGGGTCCCTTACGTTCTGGGGGAAGTCACCCAGTCATAGTCGCACCTGCTACAGCTGCTCTGTGGATCAAGGTCCGCCACTCCATCGGAAGGCCCACACACTACTCCATGACTCCCTCGTCCTGAATACGTGACCACATGCCCTCAGGCACTCCCTGTAGTACCACCTAGAAACAACGACGAATATCCTCGACCTCTCCCCCAACCCTCGTCGAAGGAGCATGAGAATTCCCTACACTAGAGTCGTCAAAATGGTGTCTCCTGCCTTCTCTCTCATCATCAGCTGACCTTGCACCACCCTCATCCCGCCGCCATCTCTCCCCATCCCATGGCTCTCCCCGCGGTGGTCTCACTATCCCCTGACGTGATGGCTCTTTGACCAGCTCAATCTCCCATCCGCGCAGTCCCACATCTGCACACACAACAAAAAAATGATAGCATCAACATCCATCTATACACAAAGAACATGCTATATTATCTAAAAATCAAAACATCAAATAAATTCACATACCTCTACGGTCGAACACCTCTCCCGGGGGTAGTACCATCTCAAGGTCATCTCGAAAATCCACCCCACTATATGGAAACTGGAGTATGATATGTGGCATCTGATGCCACACCCACACAACCTCAGCCGTAAAATAGTGGCCACCCTCCCCCCCACCATGGTGAACCAAAATCGTCGCCCACCATCTCAGTCATGGCTCTCGCATACCCAGGCATATAATAAAACTCTCAGGCTCTTGCATAATACTCAGCTGACGCCCACTGATTTGCTAAGTCACGAGAGATCCAAACACTCTCACAATCATCGATGCCACACATCGATGCACCAGGGCATCCGTTGCCCCAATCCTCACCACAGAACCAGACATCAATTCCTCTCCTGAACAATAGGTCCGGGCTAGGACAGCCAACTACCCATCCTTGGGTACCACAGGCTCGGTAGGTAGTAGGGTCCCCTGAAACGAAAGACCATTCAAAAAGTACACATCCTCTACCACAAAGAATGCTAGGTTCTCACCATGAACAATGAAACATTGTAGCTCTAGATTCCACATCGAAATTAGGAACTGCAGTAAGTACTCTTGTGCCCTCACTAGTGATCACTCAAACAAATTTAGCATCCCACAAGCTGCCAAAGCACCACGTACTGTTGGCTCCTCATCTCTCACCACCTCTCTCAGGCATGCCCATTCCCTCTCCCTCCAGTGGATCGACATCGTCGACTGGTTACTTGCATCCATACATACAAGATTTGATCAGCCATCATAACTCATAAAACAACATAATCTCCAAAAAAAAAAAGATTAGTTTATACACCCTTTAGCTTTGCCTCAAAAGCGTGGCTTTTTCCCCCATAGGTGCGCATGTTCACCCCACAGTCGTGGATTCATGCGCGACTGTTCACCCCATAGTTGCGCACTCATGTGCGACTGTCAGTGATACAGGGGCACACCCATGCACCCCTTCCACACACACAGACATGCATCCTAGTCTGCCTGTCCACTCCACATTTGTGCACACACGCGCAACTGTCAGGAACACAGGCGCACATGGATGCGCTATTGTGCGTTTCACAGGCATGCATCCCATGCGTGCCTATTTTCCCCATTTGAGCAACCCCATGTGTGGCTCTCCAAATTATAGCCAGGCACTTGTGCGCGCGAAACGCTTGATCGCCCGCACACTCGGGGCCCACCCTCACAAAAACCCCTTTCACGACCATTCGTACAAGCCCTACCCCAAAAATAAATCCTACCTACTGTGAAGGAGGATATGACCACTAATCTGAAGCTCATTGATCTTGAATCGGTTGGCTCAATCTCCCAGAATCTCCAAATATTTCCTCAAACCTCTCATCAGTCCACTACCATAGCAGGTACAAATGAGGTGGCAATGTGGGCCCTACAACGATATATAGTCTATTTTTCCAAACTTCCATACTCCATTCTAGGAGCTCTGAGTGTTCATTTTCTGATCCATCTTCATCCACGGGACCAGGATCCCGCCACCTACACAGTCACACTCCCTGAGCCACCATCCATCCTCGGCCCTCGGGGAGCATTTTTCTCACATCATGCCTAGGTACGCATGCTTATGTTCTAAATTATCAAATAACTATTATATGTTCTTTATCTTCATATATTGTTCACATCGGGTATTTGATTTTCATGTGTGTAGGTACTTGGTCACCACAAATCAGCATGACCCTTTCAGGTATAATATCACTACTAGCATGTAATCATTCCCTCTGAATATCAATTGCATATCCCAGTCACACCCTCCGATATTTTCCTCTAAGGTTCCCCCATCCGGCTCTGCAGTACTCACACCTCCGTTTCATTTCAGTACTGTCAACTGGTAGCACTCTCTCCCACATGAGTTGTCCCCATTATAGTCCCCTCTGGCACTTTTACACTCATGCTGTTTTCACCCCCTAGGGCTGGGAGTCCTCATATTCTTTGCATTCCCAAGAATTAGCAGCATGCTCCTTCTCCTCTTTTTTCTAACCTCCCCATAATAGATGCCCATGTAATCTCATCACTATTCACATTTTGACTGCACCTTCGTAGTATCATTATCCCTCCATCTCATCCACCATCAGTTTTCCCATTTGCATATTATCCTCCATTCATTTTACCTCTTACTGAAACCCACCTATGGGCCCCCCACCCTCCACCTATTTTTAACGCAACTTGCACCCTCATAGGCCAAGCCATATTACACTGGGGCACCCATTTTTGTATCTGTACACTCATCCCCAATTATTCTTTATTCATTTGGTAATTGTACAAAGCCTTGGTCTCCATCCATTACATAGTTTTTTGTCATCACCTTTGGCGACCTTCCATTTCCAGTGAAAGAAACCCATGTCACCCTTGGTTGGGGCATTCATTACCTTCTACTCCTGTTGACATCGTCCATAAACCCTGAGTATCCTACAGTCCATGTACCCCTGATCTATGAGTTTGTCCACTTTGTCATGCCTCTGCCACAATTTAACCCTAATCTAGTCGTCCCCCTGATGCTAGGTTTAGTTCCATGGTTGTTGCCACTTATTCTTCAAAAATATCCCCAACCAAGGGTAGTCTTCAGTCTCCCCTATCTTGACTACACCCATGTTCCTCATCAGTTCCTAATTTTATCCTGTAGATTTCATGGAGCCCTTTTCTTCTTGGAGTCGCGTCTCCCTTTCTGTCGACATCAACACAGTTTCCAGAAGGGTGACAGTATCTTGTCTCTCCTTACCTTTATAATGAGGAGTCTCGGAAGGGACAAAGAGAACCATCATTTCTCTCTACTGTCGTTGACCCCCACGACATTTGACTTCAACACTTATCATGTTGCGGTGGGTCTTACTTTGCGACTATTGCAGTTGTTTTTATATTTTCCGAAGACCTCTGAAATTTGATAGACTATCAATGCTTGTGTATCATCGACACTTCTTATAGGTGCCATCGCCTCTTTTCAGAGTTTGTTTACCATCAAAATTGTCCTCTGCTATTATCAACACACCCTTGAGGGCACTGCAATCGTCTACACCAACACACAACTTCAGTTACTGTATTACACATTTTTGAGTTACATGACATGAGCATGGGACATGCTCGCCTTATTTGTACACAGTTTTATTTTTTCACACCTTGCGAAAGGTTTGGGTCCTACTGGTTCCCCTCTCTCTCCAATGGGTCACTCTTGAAATTCCCCTCAACACTCTTCCTTACAAAGGTACTCTTAGTAGAAGAAACATATGATGTATTTCGGTTATACGTATGCTCCTAACCTCACACATCAGGGGGCATCTGTTATCACTAGAATTTCATCCGCAGATGGTTACATGAATCCAACATCTTCAAACACCCATTAGTTCATCCATGGCCCAAAAAATATATTTCCAAAGGGCACAAAACTATAAAACTGGTTAAAAAATCAGCATGCACTAAAGATACAAAGGTAGAGCGTGCACGTGTGACAGTTGAATAATGCCGGAAAAGTTCATATGCGCCCGATGCGCGACTGTTGACACAAAAATCCACACACACCTCAGAACGATGCATTTATGATTTTGGTTGGCCTTCCACCCACTTCTGCTTCATCTCCCATTTCGATTTGACACCCAAATCCGAGATGAATTTGAGTGGGGGGCTGGTCAAAGACCTAAGGGTGCCCTAAAGAACCCCTTGTTCACACTAAAGATTGGTTGAATAATGCCTCAAAGATTTGCTATAAAAAGAGGCCATGGGTGCACTATATTTTCAAGGAATTCATTTGTATTGTTATGTTGCCTATATTCTCTTGGATAATCCTCTTTTCTCATCAATATCATACATGAACCGTCTCATTTAGCCATTCATATCACCTCTTGAGTGAATGAGCTTTGGATTTCTTCACCATTTCCTTCAAGTTTTGATATTTGTAAGAAGAGCTCAATCTTTGGGGGTTCAAGAGCCCTCCCTTGGAGGAAGAGGGGACCCATAAGTCTCCCTTTCTCTTTGGTGTTTTCCCACTAATACAACTTATCCATTGGTGGCATACATGCTATTTATTTTCTTTGTTCTATTTCTCTTATGCACTCTAGTTTAATTTCTTTTATGGTTATTAGTTTAGTTCTTTGTTTATTTCTTATGCTTTATGTTTCTAACTCTTGCATTCACTACTGTCTTGTCCAGTTAACCCAAATGGACTTGTAAGAATTCTTATTTTTCTCATTTAGGTGACCAAAGGGATGCAACAACAAGGTTGAAGTCAAGTACATGCCAAAAGTACTAGATAATATGAAGCACTGGCAAGTTTTCGAAAACGACAAGCAGATAGAAAGCTTCCTCAAAATGGAAAATGAGTTTGAGAATTTAAACATCGATGATGAATACTGTGACGATGAGGTATATGCATCTACTTTCAAGAAAGAAGGATACTTCAACAACCAAATTGTAGGAAAAGATATTGTACAGTTGAAAAGAAACATCATTCCCAAAGTTCTTGTACCATTAGAGAAACTGTTTTATAATAATGACGTGGTCAGAAGTCCAAATATTATGGTGAATGAAGGAGATATGGATAATTGTAATATTGGGACTCCATAATATCCAAATATCATTAAGGTGTCCAGAAATCTCATCCCTGAAGTCAAAGAGAGGTATGTAAAATTAATGAAGGAATTCTCTGATGTCTTTGCTTGGAGCTATGATGAGCTGAAATTTTATGATACTAGTATAATTCAGCATGTTATCCCAATAAAGGAAGATGACAAGCCATTCAAATAGAAATTAAAAAGAATAAACCCTCTGTTGTTACCACTGATAGAGAAAGAAGTAAAGAAACTGCTTGAAGAAAAAATCATAGTGTCATTGAGGTTTTCCAGATGGGTGGCCAACCTAGTGCCAGTTAGAAAAAAGAGTGGAGAAATTAGGTTGTGCGTGGATTTCAGGAACCTGAATAAGGTATCTCTTAAGGACAATTACCCATTGCCCAAAATGGATCATATTTTACAGAAGGCAGTGGGCTCTCAGAAAATGTTAATGTTAGATGGTTTCTCAGGATACAACCAGATCATGGTACATCCTGATGATCAAGAAAAGATGACGTTCACTACACCATGGGGAACATTCATGTACACCAAAATGCATTTGGTCTTATGAATGCAGAGGCAACGTTTCAAAGAGCTATGGACATAGCTTTTGCTGATGAAAAAGAGAAATTTATTATTATATACCTCAATTACATTACCGTGTATTCTGCCTCAGATGAAGAACATATCAAACATCTCAGATGGGCGTTTGAAAAGTGCAGGAAATTTGGTATATCATTGAATCCGAAAAATTCAAAATTTTCCATGGAAGAAGGAAAGATCTTAGGGCACATTATTTCAAAGGAAGGGATAAAAGTAGACCCCAACAGAGTTGAGGGGATCTTAAAAATTGGCATACCCAAAAGAAAAAAGGAAGTACAATCCTTCGTGGGCAAAGTGAATTTCCTAAGGAGATTCATTCCTAATTTGGCTAAAATCATAAAACATATTACCAATCTGCTAAAGAAGGGAAATGAAATCAAGTGGATCCCTGAGGCTAGAAAATCTTTTGAAGACATCAAAGTGGAGTTGACAAAGGCTCCTGTACTGGATAGTCCCCATTTTGAGAAATATTTCATACTATTCTCCTTCTCTTTAGAACACACAATTGCAGGTGTGCTAATCTAGAAAGATGACCAAAATTTTGAGAATCCAATAGCGTATTACATCAAGACATTGAGAGATGCTCCTTTAAAATATGACATCATGGAGAAGAAAGCATATGCTTTAGTCAAGGCATTAAAATAATTCAGGGTTTACATTCTACATTCACATACCACTGCTTATGTTCCCAATAACTCAGTGAAGGACATCTTGACGCAGCCCGATCCTGAAGGAAAGAGGGGAAAATGGATAGAAGTATTGTTAGAATATGACTTGGATATTAAACCCACCAAGTTGATCAAAGGACATGGACTTGCTAGACTGATGGCACAAACAAACTGTGAACTCTTGGGAATAAACTTCACTGCATATCTATCAGAAAATACATGAGAGGAAGAAAGGGCGACTCCACAAATATCTTATAAATTTCTTGAATCTACATGGTATGTAGATATCATCTTTGTGTTGAAAATTTTTTAGGCTCCTCCTAAATACAGTAAAACAAAAGCCAGATTCTTGAAACTAAAGGAAACAAAGTTTTGTATAGTAAATGAATTGTTGTACTGGAAGGATCCAAGGGGAATTTTATTGAGTTGTTTGATAGAAGAATAAGCAGAGAAAACCATCAGAGAGTTCCATAAAGGTGACTGTGGAGGTCATCATTATTGGAAGACAACTGTGCACAAAATTATGAGGGTTGTATTTTATTAGCCGAGCATTTTTCCTGATGTGTATAAAGAGGTTTCAAAATGCCATGAATGTCAAATATTCGATGGGAAAGGAAAATCACAGTCTCTACCTTTAAATCTTATTTCAGTGGAAGCTCCTTTCAGATAGTGGGGCCTTCATTTTATAGGGGAAATCCATCCACAATATTCTTCCCAACACAAATGGATCCTGACAGCGACCAATTATTTCACTAAGTGGATTGTGGCAGGTCCCACCAGAGAAGCTACAAATGATTTCATCATTCGATTCTTAGAAGATAATATTCTGTCCCAATTTGTATGCCCAATCAAAATTATAACAGACAATGCAACGACCTTCGAGTCTAAGAAATTGGAGAGATTTTGCAATGATTACAACATCACCCTTGGTCATTCCACATCATATTATGCTCAAGGGAATGGGTTGGCCAAGTATTTGAATAAAAATGCTTGGGACAAAAAGATCACCCACGCACTGTGGGATGACAGGATATCCCCAAAGAGATTTATTGCCATGTCTCCTTTCTAGATCGTTTATGATACAAAATCTATTTTCCCTACTGCATTGGGATTGTCGGTAATGAAGTTGCTACAGGACCAAGAGGAAGAAACATACGCTAGTAGGAGAAGAGATGATGAGATCATCAACATACAACAAACCAGAGAAAAGGCCTTTCATAATGCCCAGCTACGCCAAGACAAGATCAAAGAGGCTTTCGATAGACATACCAAGCTGGATGACTTCAAATCTGAAGATTGGGTACTAAAATGCGACGCCAAAAACGAGGATAAAGGAAAACATGGGAAATTTGATCACCTATGGTTGGGCCCGTTCAAAATTGCATCTTATCGTGGGAGCAATGCGTACTTATTACAGGAGAGTAATGGATAGATCGTCGGAGGATGGCCTGTGAATGGTAGGTTTCTCAAACATTACATTGTTTGAAAAATCATCACCCTACCATTCATTGTACATAATCGTTTTGTATTTTTTATTTGAGCATGAAAAGTTGCAATAAAAGCAGCGTAGTTGAAGCTTGAGGTGAAGTCCCTGAGATATGCTGGGCAGATTTTAAGTTTTTGAATATGGATCAATGGATTCAAATCACACTAATAGACCACAACCCAATGGGTAGTCACTTAGTCTTCAGTTATTTTCTACCTCACAGAGAGGATAGCATCCCCAATTGGAGGCTATGTTATCATCATAACAATTTTCAGATCAAGATCTAGGTTTCAGAGATTCAGCGAAAAGACACATCGCTATGGAAGTGTCATAGTTTGGAGGATAAGGTATTATATGGTAGAATGAGGACAAATATAGTGGAGGCGTGAAAGGTATGACTCGACGGGCCATCGATCTTGAGGCATCCAGGATCAATGACTAAGACACATATCGGGGAATGAAATAGAACAGAAGATAATTATTTGAAGGCGGCCCGGGGAAAACCACCATGGTTTCGTTCATGGACACATGGAACCTCTAGAGGTACATCGGGGCGAAAATAAGTCTACCTAAAACCGTTTTCTCCAGTCCCCGATATCGAAAGTTGCTTGGGAACAATGAATCGTAGATATTAAAGAGATCTAGATCAATGGATGAAACTTATATTGACGATTGAAGTAGCACAAGGATTAATCATTGGAATGCGGGTCGGGGAAAACCACCATGGTTTCGTTCATGGACGCGTGGCGCTTCTAGAGGTACATCGGGGTGAAAAGAGGTCTACCTTAAAACCATTCTCTCCAACCCCCGATGTCGATAGGCACATATAAAAGGAGGGTCCATAACATTATTTTATGATACTTTGGAACATTCAAACGTTTAAAATTTGGCACAAACCATCTATTCGAAACTCAAGCCCAAAGTTGGATCAAATTTGTGTTTTCCTCGCCACTTAATAGGTATTTTTCACCATGGTCACTAATCTTGTCATTTTATCCATGAATGAACAAGACATCGCCTCTAGAGAAGAAGCCCTAATTGATAGGGACTTCGACGTTTTCAACACATAGATAGCAGTCTCACCCATTTCTGCGTCCCGATCGAATTTGTTAGACAATGTTGGAATGCGCATACCTTTCCTCGAAGCAACTCAAGCATCCAATACCCCTTACATTGTAGAATTCATCTTTCCTTTCCTTGAGTTCGTAAGCTGGTGTGTAGAGTGGTATTCTCAGGAAGAAAGAGTCATTTTGAATAAATTAGGGTCAGAGGTTTTACATGAAATAGACAGTCTGTCACTTCGACACACCCTTAGTATACCAAAATCCTCCCACACAGTATCTGAGCCCTTCAAGGAGGAGAAAATGATCACAATTTATAGAGAATTCCCATCAAAACTAAAAACCTTGTTTCTGCAAACCATTTTCAAACCTAAACACCATTCCAAGAGTTTGTCATTGCCTTCTAGTGTAAGCGTCATGGTCATCGAAGTCCAGTGGGCTTGTTCTCTGCTTAGTCAAATTTTAGGGTTGGATAGTGACACGTTTGTGGTATAAGTCATGTTAGGTTTCCTGTTGAACTTCTTTATGTTAGGGTCTGGTTAGTCGGTCTGTGTCAATTTTGAAAAATTTATAGCTGACAATATGCATCAACAACTGGTAAACTTCAATTCATTGAGACACTTCAGATACTACACGCACTTGCTGAGAATGTTCCTGGAATCTAACAAAACCAAATTTCGTGAGACTGCATTTATTTCAACTAAATGTAAAAGTATAACCATGCTTATTTTCAACAATAAGATTATGTCTAGGGTGTATAGTCTTATCTTCGGTTTAGACCTGCCAAGGGTTCTTGAGGAAATGAAAATCTCTTTACAACCAAATCTAGAGAGCAGGGTAGGAGATTGGATGTTATTCATATAATCTACTGTGATTTGGGTATATGGATATCAAGAAGGACCTTACCTTTTACCAGTCTTTCTGACTCCCAGAATATTTTCTTTGGAGTTCATCAGACAAAGGATCATCTCAGAGACAGAGCATTTTTTGAAAGCACACAAGGCTTCTAACTTAAAATTTCCTTTCATAATAGGACCTTTTGTGGTAAAGAACAAGTCCCATTTTCCTTAGATCCAATCCAAACTCAGTGAATTTGGGTTCACACAATTGAAAGGGAGGAAATATGATCTGCATCAGATCATATCAAAAATAATATTGGAGAGAAGACAAGGCCCCTATGAACATGAGCATGTTGAAGGATTTGATAAGCTAGCTAATCTAGAAACTTGTGTAGATATGGAGGTCACTTTGTAGCATGATTAGACAAAACAAATAGAACCAACCCCTCAGAAGAAACTAGCACAGAAACCTTCCCCTAGGTTGGTTGTCAAAGCTCCCAAGATGAGTGTTTACAATAAGAGGAGCAGTTTAGAGGCCCTGGGTGCCAGTAGTCAGCAAGATATTCCTAAGAAAATGAAAATTACACCATCTTCTCAAGTGGTTGACCTAAAAGAAGAAGAACCCAAAGAGAAAAAGAGCATGGAGGTGGTGGAAAGTGATAGAAAGAATGAAGAAGTTGGTATAGAAAGCATGCCACAAAGTGAGAGCAACACAAGGGTTTTCAGCAGCAAGAAACACATATTTAGCAAGACACCTGGGGTCATTTATCAATCCAAAGAAGACTTGATGAACCAATATGTTGTAAAAGGAATTATTGCCAACAATGAGATAAGAGATCTGTTTACCGAAGTAGAGAAGATATCCCAGCATAAAACGTTTATGTTCTCAGTCAGAGATGTGGAAAGAAAGACGTTTATTATAGCAATAGCAAATGATGATAAAGTTTCTGAAATCAAGATGCACTATGAGAATATTGGTGCCCTAGACAAAGTAAAGTTTCACAAGAATGCTAGTGACATGCTATATTCAGACTACCTAAGTTTAAGTCTGAAAGTTTCAATATTCACAATACATGCACTCAAACTAGATGGACAATTGAAACAGGAAAAGGCATCCAACAAAGCCTGGTTGACACAGGTCAAAAGGTTAGAATCTTAAGGCCCTCAAGGGGTAAAGGATTCTTTGGATGATAAATATAAGATAATCCAAGGTCTGAAGAAGAAGTTAAAGATGTCCCCTACTGAACATCAACAGGCAACAGAACTAGTTTCTCTAGAGCAAGAAAAGGAAACATTCTGACAAGAAGCACTTAACTACAAAGATAAAGTGTTGCAGTTAGAAAAAGAGAAAGAGAATTGGTCACAAGAACAGGTAGTAACATCAGATATGGCTGCCATCGTACCTGATAATATAGAGGCTGGATCAAGCACTGAGGGGTTGGTTCAAGCTATGTCCCAAGTAATCTTAAAACCATGGGAGATCAAGGGCCTCAAAGAGGTCATATAAAAGTTGAAACAAGAAATGAAAGTGAAATATGCGAAGATGGATCAACTCCACAGAGATAATCAATATTTGAAAGAGAGAGTGAGCAA
>JZKD02S0031267.1:270394-314700 GCA_000966675.3 Picea glauca
GACTCCCATTGATAATTCCTCTGAATTTTGTACCTCCTAAATATTTGAATTGTACAACTCCTCCATCTGTGACAGTCTTTACTTCATATGGTCCCAACCAATGTACTCTGAATTTTTCTAGGTGCTGAAGAAATTCAATTTCGTACACTAAGACTAGGTATCCTTCTTTGAAACTCTTCCTTTTTATATGTCTTTCATGCCAAGATTTGTCCCTTACTTTATGTACTTCTTGGTGAAATCCTTCTAGGATTCTATATTCTTCCATCTCCAACAACTGACTTAGCCTTTCTTGAACTGTGTCACATTTTTTCATGTTGGTGATTGTTGCTATGCACATGCTAGGGACCAAAAATTCTAATGGAACCACTGCTTCTTGTCCATACACCAACCTGAATGGTGTCTGTCCTGTCAAATTTTTGCATGTATTCCTATACACCCATAGTACTATTAGTACCTTCAAGTCCCAATCGTCCCTGTTGATGTTTCATATCTTTGTCAATGCATTCTCTAGGATATTATTAAATGCTTCCACTATTCCATTTTCTTGAGCATGATATGGTGTACTCTTTTGATGATAGACTTCAAACTCCTCGGTCATATCCCTAATAGTATTGTTAATGAAGTGAGTGCCTTGGTCACTCATCAGAATCCTTGGACATCCAAATCTAGTGATCACTTGTTCAAACAAGAAGTGCGTTGATGTCTCTGTGCTACAATATTTTACCGATGCTACTTCTTCCCATCTTGTTAGATACTCTGTCACAGTAATGATATACCTTTCTCCTAACCTCTTCGTTGGTGGGTTAATTGGTCCTACAAAGTATATTTCCCATTTGTTAAATACCTGCAAGGTTACTTATGGTCTTAGGGGCATCTCATCTTGTCTATTAGGTCTACCAACCCTCTGACATATGTCACATCTCTGGAAGTAGTTCTTTGCATCTTTGTGAACGGTCATCCATCATAGTCCTGTGTGCATTACCTTTTGTGCAGTATCTTTGCCTGCATAATGTCCTCCTGCTATTCCCTCATGGGGCTCTGCTAAAATTCTAGGTCTTTCATGTTCTAATACACATATTCTCAAGATGCTATATTCACCCATATTATATAAGTGTCCTACAATCAATTGATAGTTTGTCACTTGGACTACCAGATTTTTCTTCTACACAGTGTTCAATTCTTGTGGCTCGGTCCGTGTACTCAAGTATTGAATGATATCAACAAAGTATTTACCAACTATTTGGACTGAAAATAATTGTGCATCAGGGAAGTTGTCCTCTAAGTTTGTAGGTTCCTCTCCACTAGTGATCCTTGATAGGTGATCGGGTCCTTCATTCAACTTCCCTGGCTTGACTATTACTTCAAAATAAAATTCCTGGAACAACAGTAACCATTTACAAATTCTCCCCCCCCCCAACACTGGCTTATTGACTAGGTATTTAAGAGCTGAATGATCTGTAAACATCTTGAAATGTTTACCCAGTAAGTAATGTCTAAACTTCTGGAGTGCATAAACCATAACTAGGCCTTCTCTTTATGTGGTATTGTAATTCTGCTATGAATCTGACAGTTTTATGCTGGCAAATGCTATAGGATGGTCCAATTTCGTTGTCCCTGGCTACGCCATAATAGCTCCAAGTGCTCTAGCTGATGCATCCACATGCACGTGAAATATATTTTCCCAATCTGGGAATACTAGTATTGGTGATGTTACCATCTTCTCTTTTAGAGTGTCCAATCCTCGTTGACAATCCTCATTCCACTGAAATTTGCTATCTTTCCTCAATATTTTCTCCATTGGCGTAATGATATTTTCATACCATTTTATGAATTTACTGTAGTATCTTGTATGTCCCAATGTTTCTCTTAACTAACGTACTAACTTTGGTGGTGGTAGATTCACAATCATTGCAATCTTTGCAGGATCTACTAGCGAGCCTTGTTTGCATACTATATGGCCCAACAGTATCCCAAAAGGTGTTCCAAAGATGCACTTCTTGATATTTAGTGATATTTGACACTGCATTCATCTTTCTAACATCAACCTTAACACCTCTACATGGTCCTTCAACAGACTATATAATGCCCAATCATCCAGGTATACTTCTAAAAATTGATGGATGAATTCTTTAAAAGAAGCTACGACTACTCTTGAGAATATAGCCGATGCATTATTTATCCCAAAAGGCATGAGTGTGTACTGGTAGGATCCCCATTTTGTGGAAGAAGTGTTCGTGTACCTATATTTTGGGCCTATATTGATTTGATGGTAACCTGTGAATCCATTTGTGAATGAGTACACTTCTTGGCCTCCTACATTCTCTAATACCTCATCTGTGAAAGGGGTAGGGAAAGGGTCATGAAGGAAATCATCATTCAACTTCCTCAGGTCGACACATATCCTTATCCCTCCCTGATTATTCCCCTGAACTACCATAGGGCTGACCCATTTAGATTCCTCCACTGGTTCTATGATTTCGGCCTCCAACATCCTGTCAATTTATGCTACTACTTTCTACTTATATATTAAGTTTGGTATATATGGTCATTGTCTGACTGATCTAGCCTCAGATTTGAGAGGTATCTTCATCTCTCATATTTCTCATGTTATTCCTTTCATTTCTTTAAAGGTTTTTTGGAATAGGTCATTGTACTCGTGCAGTAACTATGTTATGATTTCTACTGTTTGTTCATCCTAGTAGTCTCCAATGTTGGCCATTTTGGGATTCTCGGTTGTCCCAATGTTAACTTTCTTCACCTTGATCAACGTAGAAAACACTTCTAATTATAGAGGTGGACCTTCCACATCTCTTTCACCTTCAATTTCTATTATTTGAATTTTGCATAGGTCCTCTTCATCTGGTGATTCTTCCTACACATGGTAGCATCACAATAGTTCTTTCACTGTTTGTCTATTCTGTTGTTGATTTAATGTCATAAGTTCAACTTATGGTTCCTGAATATTGCACCTCTGATTTGTTTGAGTGTTGAATCTATGTCGGGGTTCTCATGCTCAAATGAGAAAGTGACTGTAAAATTTTTCTATAATACTATCCATCTCGTAGTTCCTTTTCACAGTTCCTGGTCTGCATACCAGTTTGTTGGGATTCCTTCTAATGTGTGAACAAAATGATGAGGCCATTCCTATGGTGGTGTCATCCTCCATAGTGTTATGTACTTCTCCAAGTGTTCTATTGGTTCTCCCTGTCCATCATATTTCTCTAGATGGTTTCTTCCTTGTTCTGTGCCAAACCTAACGTGCAGTAATTTCTTACATTGGTACCAGTCTTTCATTGTTTCTTTGTGTGCACCCCACCATCTTACATGTGTTTCCTTGAGTGCTATATCTAGGGATAAGAGCCTCTGGTTTTCTAACACTTCATCTTCATACCATGTTATGAATTCTTCTAGGTTATTCACACCATGGAAGCTGGGAGGTTCCCTTATCTCCATACCTACCCATCTTAATGCGTGGTCTATTCTTGCACATATTCTTGTGGAGACTTCGTGTAACCTCTACTGTCAATTTTCTAAGCCCGTATTTGAGTCTAACGCACATGAGGTGATGCTTCTCCAATTAATTATCCCATCTGTAGTTGGGTTCATGTAATAGTCATATCACACAGTTGTTTTGTACAACTGGTTAATTTCCTCCAGGTGCAAGCAAGTAGGTTCTACAAACGTTTCTCCTTTTGATGGGTCCAATGACGCAATGACTCTGTATTCTACTGAAATGAAGGTCATCTTCCACATCTTTAGTTTTATTATGGCCTGGTTATCAAACACCCAATCCAAACCCAACAATGTTGGATAAGGTGTTGTGCCATCCACAATATCGATTACTTCAAAGTTGGCTTTAATCTATACTCCATCCATGTCTACTATTACTCCTTTTAGTCTTCCAATTGGTAGAACTATGTGTTGATTTTCTAGTTTCAACTGAACAGGTGAATATCCTAATGTGGGTTCTCCCATACATTGCCATGTCTTCTTGGGTAATACATTGACTTCAGATCCTGAATCTAGTATGATATATCCCATGTTAAAATCTTCAATGTTGGCATTTAGCCTGAATTCCCTACTTGTTCTCCTTTTTGTATGTAGGTGATTGACTGCGATTGACTGTTTTCCCTACTTTCCTTCTGCTTCTATGCTACATCTTTCTAGAATATTTTATAATAATTTAACAGAGGATGGATTATTTAGTAGTCTAACACAGGATTTCAAATACCTTTAATCGTACTTACTTGTCCCAATTGTCGTGTTTCTTTGGTGTGATCCAGTGATGGAGGCATTTCATACTCTGGCACTTCCTTATTATGCTGCATAGTTGATGTCAATGCAATTTCTAGCTTCAAGACTTCTTTTCTAGCTTTCTTTAATATCTTCATCCCTTGGTTCTCTTGGTATCCACTGAACATTCTTATTGTTCTGATTTCTATTTTCCTGAATCTTCCCTAATAGTGTCATACATTGTTTTGTGTCATGATCTAATGCACGACAATACATACAGGTCGATGGTGGAAGTGGAAATTCTCTTGCATAGTGTCCTGGTTGTTGACAATTGTGACATACCACTAGTCCTCTACCCCTTCCAAAACCTCCTCTTGCTCTTCCTCTGCCTCGATTGTAATATCCCTAGGCCAAACCCAATTGTAAATGTAAATACAAATGTACGTAATCTGGTGAGATGTTTGATATCATTTTTGTATGCACCATCCATGGTTTAGTGCGCACATGTACTATGCAGTAAAATGATGAAATGTGCACATTATTGGATATCGTGCACAACAACTTAAGTGGGCACGATTTTGAGGCTAGGGAGACTTTTTGTATATGCGATGTTTCATAGGCTGGTGAGCAAGTTTTGTGATGATTAGGCCAAAGAGCCTAGATGTTAAAGTCCAGTGAGCCTATATTTGTATATGTCTCATAAGTAATATAAAATACATCACTGCACACAAACTGACCATGATAAAAGAGTATGGGGGACTAAACTCCACTAGTTAGGGAAAGGGGGGGGATAAAAGTTAAGAAAAAGGGGCTAAGCTAGGGAGCTTATGCCAAAAAGGAATATTATATTAATATTTCTTAAATATAAAGTACGGATAATTATTTTATCCTAAGTTCTAAGGTTGGGGACAAGTGGGACAAAGTAGCTCCCAACATGACAAGTGTCAAGTTGGGAACATGCATACTTATAGTTTGGACTTAGTTCATTTTCAGATTCCTTCCATCATTCAGTCATCCATTCATCCATGCCATGAGCATTTACTCACTCGGTCAGTTTTCCTCCATACCTTCATGTCACTGTACCTTAACCTGTATCCGTAACCATACCGGTTTGTGTACCTAGTTAACTTGGGAGTTGGACTAAAGAAGCGGGTTGTCAGGCCTGTGGGATATTGAAGAGGTGGGTTGTCAAGCCCATGGGATATTGAAGAGGCGGGTTGGCAGGCCCGTGAGAAATTTCTCTCTGGGTGAGAGAATTGTTGGGAATTGATTTCCGAAGGTGATAAGCTACAACTATAGGGCTCTGAGACTTCCTTTCTGGCCTGTTTTTGAAGCTCGAAAAGGGAGTGGGGCAACCAAAGGACTGTTGAGTAGAGAAGGGGCACAATTATTGAGGTGGGGCAGGCATGCAGGGAATGAGGGACTATAGGCTGTTAGTTTGAGTTGGCAGCTGTGACGAAGTCTTTCCTAATCTCTGTGATCCATTAGCCTAGTTAGGAATCCCTTTACCCAGTTAGATTTTAGTCCGAGCTCGGGGGTGACCCACTGTTGAGACTGATGAGCAGTGTGGTCTAAGGCTGGGAGGTTCATGGAAGGTTTGTACGCAATTGGTGATATTGTTACAAAGATAAGTGTCAATTGTGTGATAAATTACATGTTGCATTATTATTACGTGTTTAGTTTTATGGGTTTACCCTATGTGTGGTTTATAACTGTCTTTATTTCATGGGCATTTCCTGTATATGATGCATGTATATGTTTACTATTATTTCAATATTAATCTATGCATTTACATAATGTATTTGTATGTTTACATTTTATATATAAAGTTCTGCAAGAGTTTTGTGTGTATATGTTTTAATTGCATGCAGTTCAAAAAATTTATGTGGCATAGCTCAGTTGGATGTTGGGTATGTTACAATATGTTGAGAAGAGAATAAAATCATTTTATGGAGTAGCATGGCCCGACATGGGTGGCCAGGGATGTTACAATATGGTATCAAAGCTTCAGTTTTCAACACTGAGCCTGGATGGGCCGAGCAAGTTGAGTTGAAGTGAAATTTCACAGAGGATTGATTTCGAAGTGGCCAAATTTCAAGTTACAAAGCACCCATGGTAAAAAGTAACAACAATGGTGTGAAGTTGGTAAAAAGTCCCAATCTATGTTGTTAAATTCATGGGAAAATTGATAAATTCGGCCAAGTGGTGAGGTATTATTGATTTAATATCTGTCTAGCAAATTCAAACCTGAAATTGGTCGAATTTGAAGTTATAGTGAAGCCATGACGGATGGAGCGATATTAGTTGATTAAAATTCTCAATTCGTGAATTGAGTGTGGGAAAAATGCGTACCATAAATCTCAACCCACAATGATTTGTTGTTGCAAAGGTTGAATTGGTGTTATCGGGGTGAAATTGAACAAATTTCATAGTTGCAGAATGCCTATGGTAAAAATTGGGCACTGGGAGGAAACATATTAGAGTGCGGGGGCGTGTGCTAAAATTTCGTGCTGCGTGGAAAAATGTTGGTGTGCGGGTGCACACGCTAAATTTTGGCTCCGTGCATAAAAATGTTGGTGTGCGTGTGCGGGCTCTAAATTTTGGTGTCGGGTGGAAAAATGTTGGTGTGCGGGTGCGCACACTAAATTTTGGCAGAACGCGGAAAAATGTTGGCGTGCGGGTGCGTGCGTTAAATTTAGCATTGCGTGGTACAAATTGTGTGATGTATGTGTAATACTGGTGCGTGGCATGCATAAGCATAATAAGGTGTGTGCAGTGTGCACACATAATAATGGTGCACGTGGTGTGCGTAGTATTGGTAGAGCGCAGAGGAATTTTGTTGGTGTGCGCGCGATGTGGTTTTATGCTGTTGCACGACAGTTTAATTAATGGTGCACATGGAGTAGTGGTGCATGGTGGGGACGTACTAAAATTTGGCATGGTGCAGCGCGTAGAGTGAAATGAATGCAAAATATAAACGTGCGATACAAAAATTGTGCACAACAGGTAATAGTGCAAGAACAAAAATTTTGCGCTATGGATATTGGCGCGAGACACAAAAGTAGTGTGTGCCAGTTATTGGTGCGAAAAAGAAGTTATGCACAATGGTTATAGGTGCACGGAGCATGAATTAACTTGTGGTGTTATTGTGCATGCTAAATATGGGTGTATAGGTTGAAAATTGTGCGCACAAAGTCGTTTGGATGGTGAACAACAACAAAAAAACAACAATTTTTTGTGACGTTTTATATTGTTTGAACGCCATCTTTTTGCAGCACGTTTTTTTAGGCCCTTAACAACATTTTTAGCTACTCAAAAACCACTAGAGAGATTTCTACTAGTGTAAACCATTCGTAAACATAGCTTTTATGAGAAATTTACAACACAAACAGTGGAAGGTAAATTTTAAGACCCAACTAACTTCGAAGAGCCATAACTTTATGCTCCAGAATTAGCTTGAGGCACAGGAGTAGTCAATGGAAAGATATTGAACCATATAAGACATTCCTATAGATGAATTAAATTTATCGGCATGTGAAAATTTTTAATATGGCAAAGAAGGTACCTGTAGCATTCCAGACCAAAAACATGAATTTGCCTAGAACTTCAGCAGGCTGTGACTAGCAGCCTAGAACCCAGAAAGAGGTGAAACTTCGAAAGACTGTCCAAAATATGTAAATGAAAAAACCCAATTGATATCCTATGAAAAATCCAATGGAGTAGGTGTGAAAATGCATAATTATAGTGCAGAGTTGCGCCAATTTGAAGTGTGAACAGAAGAATTAATGGGAAATTTTCAAATAACCATAACTTTATTCACAAGATTCAGAATTGAGCATGGAAGAAGGAATTGGAAAGAGTTAACAACAACTAGATCAGATCAGGATAAACAAAGAGTCTAGAGGAATGTAATATGCACAGGGGACTTATAGCCAGGAATATGAGACCAGAGGGATGGATGTCCATTTGAGCATTTAAGGAACAAACTCCAATGGACATGGAGAAGAAAGGGATGAAAACATGAATATGGTAGAGACCATTAAAAATTTGCAGAAGGATGTCCAAGTCCATAAAGCTGATAATTAAAGGGTTGTGAGATCCAAGGAGCAACAAAAGGACTTCAACATGAAGCTAATGTAGATCTTGAACATAATAGAAAAGAAATTGGATAAGGAAACTGGCTCAAGAAAATCAGGAAGTCACAGGTCTCCTGATGAGAAAAGAAGAACAATAAGTGTTAGCAGTCATCACCATCACTCCCCGAGGCATTCCAATAAGAGAGAACACAACATCTCAAGTCCATCCCCTGCTAGAACGCATAGGAGGTCTGGGGTGGATGAGCTATGAGGAGAAATGAACAAAATCAAACCTCCTAAATTTTATGGTGAGCACAAGAAGGATGAATATGCAAAGACATGGTTGCTGGGCATGAGAAAGTATTTTCAATTTCATAATTATTCATCTCATGCAGAAGGAATAATTTCCACTTATCAACTCAAGGGAAATGAATCCATGTGGTGGGATCAACTTGTGCAGGTGCAACACATTAAAGATAAAAGTGTTACTTGGAGGGAATTCAAGAAGTATTTTGAGAAGAAATACTTGACTAAGAGATACTATGACAAGAAAATGAAAGAGTTCTTTGAACTGAAGCTTGGGAGTATCACCATAGATGAATATGAGAGAAAGTTTTTAGAACTGCTGAAGTATGTTTCTTTCATCAAGGATGAGACAGTTAAGATTCAAAGGTATTTGAGTGGATTGCCATCATTCATCAGTGAAAAAATAAAGTATGATGATCCTAATACATTGGAGGAGACCATAAGGAGAGCTAAATGCCTATATGATTAGAAAAAATCAAGGCCAAATTTCCAAAAATCTTGGGAAGACAAAAAGAAATTCAATATGGATCAGAGGAAGAAGGGAACTAAGACACCATTCTTCATAAATAACACTAAGGGACAACCAACTTCTAGAGAACCCAGAACAATTGAGAAAAGGGGGTCAAAGGCCAAGGAAGCCACCTATTCAATGTTGGGGTTGTAAAGGAGATCATGTGTTCAGAGATTGCCCCAACAGAAGTGAAAAAGTGAGTACTGTTCACAATGTACAACAAAATGAAACAGTGGAGTACATGGGAAGAAATGTACCAAGGATCTATGCATCCCTAGACAAAAAGAAAATAGAGTATCAGTCACATATGATTTAAGTGGAAGGTATGATCAACAACCAAACCATTTCTATTTTAATTGATTTAGGAGCTATTCATAGTTATATAGATCCTAAGATGGTGGAAAGTTTGCATTTTCCAAGAAGCGAGCATGGAAAATCCTGGTTGGTGCAGATGGCTACCAGAGCCAAAAGAAAAGTTAATGAGATGGTTAATTCATGTCTTATGGACATGAATGGACTGAACACTGTGGAAGTAACCATCAGAGAAATTTTAGCATTGCAGCTGAAGAAATGTTACAAAAAAGGGTGTCAAATATTTGTAGCTCATATGGAAGAGACACCTAAATATAAGGTGCCAAATTTGGAACATCATGTAGTCCTGGAAGATTTTGAAGATGTTTTCAAGGAGGCACCAGGACTACCCCCAAAGAGAGATATTGATTTCTCTATAAATTTAATGCCTGGAGCAGCTCCAGTGTCAAAGACTCCTTACAGAATGAGTACACAAGATTTGAAGGAGTTGCAAATGCATCTTGAAGAACTTATAAAGAAGGGGTATATACACCCAAGTGTGTCACCTTGGGGTACCCCAGTCTTGTTCTTGAAGAAGAAACATGGGACATTAATATTGTGCATTGATTTCAGACAGTTGAATAAAGTGACTGTAAAGAACAAGTATCCTCTTCCAAGGATTGGTGATCTATTTGATCAATTGAAGGATGAAACTATATTTTCAAAGATAGATCTCAGGTCAGGATACCATCAGGTAAGGATTAAAGAGGAATATATCAGCAAGACCGCCTTCAGGACAAGGTATGGTCATTATGAGTTCACAATGGTGCCATTTGGGTTGTCAAATGCACTAGTTGTTTTCATGTGCTTAATGAATGGTGTTTTCCGAGAATATTTAGACAAGCTTGTCATTGTCTTTTTGGATGAAATACTTGTATATTCCAAGTCAAAATAAGAGCATGAGCATCATTTGAGGATGGTTTTGCAAGTATTAAGGGAGCATTAGTTGTATGCCAAATTGAGCAAGTGCTCATTTGATCATAAGAAAATTCATTATTTGGGACATATCATTTCAGAGGATGGGATAGCAATGGATCTTGAGAAGATAGAAGCATTAGATAATGGTTGGTGCCAAAAAATGTGACAGAGGTCAGATATTTCATGGGCCTTGCAGGATACTATAGGATATTTATTGAAGGATTCTCAAAGATTGCACACCCAATCATTCCTTGCAAAACAATAGTGTGAATTTTCAGTGGACATTGGATTGTGAAAAGAGTTTCCAACACTTGAAACAATTATTAACAGGTGCTCCAATACTAAGGATTATAGACCCAAATCAAGAATTCATTGTATGCAGAGATGCATGTAAAGAAGGACTTGGTGGAGTCCTCATCAAAATGGGTTTGTTATATGTTATGAATCAAAAAATTTGAAGGAGAAGGAAAGACACTATGCCATTCATGATTTGGATTTTGTAGCCATAGTGCATGCCTTGAGGAAATGGAGACACCACCTCATGGGGAAAAGGTTCAAGTTGAGGATAGACCATAATGGTATGAAATATTTATTTGATCAACCAACTCTAAATGCTAGACAAAGCAGATCGTTAGAATTTCTAAGTGAATATGACTTTGATATAAATCATATCGCGAGGAAAGAGATCAAAGTGGCTGATGCACACAATAGAAGAGTGCATGAATTGAATGTTACAACCATTAGGATGTACAAATCAGATTTGAAACACATAATTTTAGAGGCTGCAAAATTAGATTTGCAATACAAGGAATTAGTGACAAAATTATAGCAAGGTAATTTGCAGCAGAAAATTGAAGAATACAAGCTAGATAATGATGAAATTCTCATGTACTGGGGAATAATTTATGTACCAAATTCCCATGAATTGAAAAATATTATATTGTGAGAAATGAATAATGTACCTTATGTTGGGCACCCAGGTTATCAGAAAACTATTGCAGCTGTAAAGAGACAATATTATTGGTCAGACATGAAGAAATAAGTTGTTGATTTTATTGCCAAATGTTTGGAATCTCAAAAGGTAAAACCTGAGCATAGACACCCAGTTGGTTTTCTATAGCCATTACCCATTTCTAAGTGGAAATGAGAAGTTGTAACCATGGATTTCATCACCAAACTGCCCAAAACAAACAGGCAACATGATTCTATCATGGTAGTGGTGGATAAGATTACCAAAGTTGCCCATTTTATTCCAGTTAATCTCACTCACAAGGAAGCCAACAATGTTGATGTTTATATGAGAGAAATTGCTCGATTACATGGCATACCCAAGACAATTGTGTCTGACACAGATCCAAAATTTACCTCAAATTTTTGGAAGGGATTATTTAATGGATTTGGAACAAGTTTGAATTTTAGTTCAACTTATCATCCAGAATCAGATGGACAAACAGAGAGGGTGAATCAAGTGATTGATGATATGTTGAGGATGTATGTGATGGATAAACCATCAAAATGGGAAGACTACCTACACTTAGTAGAGTTTTCTTATAACAATGGGTACCAAACATCTTTAAAGATGAGACCATTTGAGGAACTTTATGGAATAAAGTGAAACACATCGATAAGTTGGGACAACCCAATAGAGTAGTGGTTGGGCCATATTTACTCAGGGAAATGGAGGAGAAAATGATAAAAATAAAACAAATTTTAAAGGTTGCCCAAGATAGGAAAAAAATCTATGCTGATAAGGGAAGAACTCACATGGAATTTAAAGTTGGGGACCATGTATTCATGACAGTGAAAGCCAACATAAGTTCCTTGAAGTTGGGAAATTGTTCAAAAATGGAAGCTCGCTATTGTGGGACATTTGAAATCCTAGAGAGGATTGGTCCAATGGCTTATATGATTGCATTTCCTGCATCTATGTCTATTCATAATGTATTCCATGTATCATTGCTCAAAAAATATATACCTGATGCTAATCATGTTATTGATTGGATTGTGATTCAGGTGGAGCAAGAAGGCACTTTCCAAGTGCATATGGTACGCAATCTGGAACATAAAATCAAACAGCTCTGGAATTGATCCATAGGGCTTGTAAAGGTCCAATGGACCTAGTACGGTCCTGAGGATGCTACTTGGGAGCATGAGGATGCAATGCAGAAAAAATACCAGCATCATTTTGAGTATTTTTGAAAATTTTGTTGTATATGTGTACTTAATGCACCGAGGACAATGCATAAATAAGGGGAGGGTATTGTAATATCCCTAGGCTGAACCCAATTGTAAATGTAAATACAAATGTACATAAGTTGGTGATCTGTTTGATATCATTTTTGTATGCACCATCCATGGTATAGTGCACACATGTACTACGCAGTAAAATGATGAAGAGTGCAAATTCTTGGATACTGCGTGCAACAACTTAAGTGCGCACGATTTTGAGGACAAGGAGCCTTTGTGTATATGTAGTGTTTTATAGGTTGGTGAACCAGTTTTGTGATGATTAGGCTGGAGAGCCTAGATGTTAAAGGCCAATGAGCCTATTTCTGTATATGTCACATCATTAATATAAAATACATTGTTGCGTGCAGACTGACCACGATAACAGAGTATGGGGGACTAAATTCCACTAGTTAGGGAAGGGGGGGGGGATAAAAGTTAAGAAAAAGGGGATAATCTAGGGAGATTAAGCTAAAACGAAATATTATATTAATATTTCTCAAATATAAAGTATGGATAATTATTTTATCCTAAGTTCTAAGGTTGGGGACAAGTGGGCCAAAGTAGCTCCCAACATGACAAGTGTCAAGTTGGGAACATGCATACTTATAGTTTGGACTTAGTTCATTTTCAGATTCCTTCCATCATTCAGTCATCCATTCAACCATGCCATGAGAATTCACTCACTCAATTGGTTGTCCTTTGTACCCTCATGTCACTGTACCTAAACCTGTATCCATAACCATACCGGTTTGTGTGCCTGGTTATCTTGGGAGTTGGACTGAAGAAGCAGGTTGTTAGGCCCGTGGGATATTGAAGAGGCAGGTTGTCAGGCCCATGAGAAATTTCTCTCTGGGTGAGAGAATTGTTGGGAATTGATTTCTAAAGGTGCTAAGGTACAATTATAGGGCTCTGAGACTTCCTATCTGGCCTATTGCTGAAGCCCGGAAAGGGAGTGGGGTAGTCGAAGGATTGTTGAGAAGAGAAGGGGTGCACTTCCTGGGGTGGGACAGGCAGGAGGTGGATGAGGGAATGTAGACTATTAGTTTGATTTGGAACCTATGACAGAGGCTTTTCTGTTGTCTATGATCCATTAGCCTGGTTAGGAATCCCTTTACTCGGGTGGAGTTTAGTCACAGCTCGGGGGTGACCCACTGCTAAGAGGTTGGGAGGTTCGTGGAAGGTATGCATGTAGTTGGTGATACTCTTACCAAGATAAGTGTCAATTGTGTGATAAATTACATGTTGAATTATTATTATGTGTTTACTTTTATGGTTTTATCCTATGTGTGGTTTATAACTGTTTTTATATTCATGGGTATTTCGTGTATATGCTTCATGTATATGTTTATTGTTATTTTAGTATGAATCTGTGCATTTATAGATTGTATTTGTCTATTTACATTATATATATAAAGTTCCACAAGAGTTATGTGTGTATATGTTTTAATTGCATGCAGTTTGATGCTGTGTATAGCTTAGTTGGACGTTGGGTATCTTACAGTATGTTGAGCAAAGAATAAAAGTGTTTCCTAGAGTAGCATGGCCCGACCTAGGTGGTCGGGGATGTTACATCTATAGCCATCTTGATCCCCTCATGGAACATTATACTGAGGCATCTGGTTATACTTCACAGTATTATAGTGTGGTTGCACGGTATTATACTACAGTTGTGTAGTGTTGTATTATTTTGGCGCAGTCTTATACTGTTGTTGTGCAGTGTTGTACGGGGTTGGTATTTGGTTAAACTGAGGTGTGGATTTCTCGGTCATCATTTCTTCCTGCACCATGTATGCATATGATGTTCTTTCCCTCATAAGGTCCATGGTTCTGCAATATTTTTCATCATGTCCTACTGAATTACGTAGAGTGTGTGCTAGGAGGGCACCAAAATTCCTTTGAAGGAGAAAACAAGGGTCGAGACCCTTAAATATTTGATCCAATACAAATATCAGGAGGGATAGTGCCTTTGCGCACAAAATCTCAGCATAGAGAGAGAAATAGAATATCAATACCCTTTGAGGTTTGAGCCACACCAAAGCTTAGGAGGATGAGCGTTAAGTTCCAGGAGGGTGCAAGGACTCTTTTGAAGGAAGCGGAAGGGCCAAGTCCCTTGGGAATTCGAGAAAAGGTAAAGATCGAGAAAGATAGTGCAAGTGTGCATAATAAATCTACACAATGAGCAGAAGCCAAGGACCTTTACAAGTTTAGGTCATGTAGATAGTGCAAGGAGTGCGTAGAGAGCAACATTTCAAGTTATGAAGCTCAGGAGGAGTGGCATTTTCAAAACGCAATACAAGGCCAAGTAGATAGCCTTGCAGGAGAAGGTTCAAGGGCCAAAACTTTTGAACACTTAAAAATATTCCCAATCTCACGAGAAAGCAAAATATCAAGTGGAGAAGTTGTATAATTCATCAGATTAGTTGTAGGGGAGAAGATCTGGATCGTTGAATCCCACGTCCAGACACTAGAAGGAGCGCACAAAGGAGAAAGTTAGATCCAAGCCATCGGGTCTGAGCGTGGAGGACCAACAGTCGTTAGATCCAGGTAAGTGCATGAAACTTTAACCCTTTTTATGTGTAAGGAGTGAGGACTCACTGAAGTCCCAAAGTATTGAAGTGGATCGAGACTGTCCATTGTTCGGAGGGACAGGTGGCGAAGGATAAGCAGTTTCAGGAGGAAGAGTTGTGGGAGAATGACATGGAGCAAAGAGAAAAATTCATGAAGTTGCGAAGAGTGAAGTAAATCTAGAACATTGGATATGGAAGGGATAAGTGGTAGTCATATACACACTTCGTAAGAAGGACACTTTGGGGGAAACTGAAGGATAAATTCTCTAAGGTCACATGTCCCGAGAGTTGAAATCAATAGGAGGCATTGATGAGTAGTGGGACACATGGAGAGTCAAGATTCACTTCAGAGGATTAATACTCCGAGAGAGAGAATGCAAAGGAGTGTTGACTATAGGTCGTCTGAGGTGGAGTGAAGGATGGATCTCAACTGTCTATCAAGAAGGAGCACGTGGCGCTCGATATGCAGGTTCAGGTGGTAAGCATTCTGGAAGAAAGAGGGAGAGAAAAAAGTGAGGAACTCCTGAAGAGTCAGGAGCTGAAGTAGATCTGGGACATTGATCCTACGAGGACAGGTGTCGCCAGATCCTGTGCTTTGGAGGGGAAGAACCTCAGAGGATTTGTGGAGTGCACATGTGAATTTGGTCGAAGCCCAAATTTTTGATGAGATCACAGTCGTCGAATGATAGAGGAGTGAGAACCATGGATCGTCCAGTTGTGTTCGCAGTTCGGGGCTCAGAGGTTTTAGATCTTGCTATTGTGAAAACAACCGAAGCTGAAGTCTGGAGAACCCTTTTGGTAGGTGCCTGGTCGTATCCCGTGGTCGTATAAAGGAAGGGGACTAGCATAGGGAGTTAGCGCATGTTATTTGAATTTTTTCAAAAGAGAACAGGGGGCTTAGCAGGAGCCCATGGGTCTCACCGGACTTGTGCCTGAGGAGAAAAGGGGCCTGTGTTAAATCAATTTGGGGGCTAGTAAGGTCTCAAGGAGCTAATTCAGCTCATATATTTGAAGATCCTAGACCGGGAGGTCGCATAACCCCTAGTAGAGAAGGGGATCCTGCATCAAGTGGTATCAGAGCCTCAATTTATGCTTGGTGTAAAATTAAGTGGTAAATTTGATGCTATCAAGTGGTATCAGAGCCTAGGAAAAGGTTGTGTCTAATACCATCAAGTGGTATCAGAGCTGAAATTTGTTTGCATATAGTTGGAAAAAGAAAGAGGAGATAGTCTTTTAACATCAAGTAGTATCAAAGGTTTAATTTCTCCTATAGATAGCATGTGAAGGAGGAGACAAAGTGTTGATTCTTTGTGAAGTGATTGTCTGCAAGTGTGCAACAGTTAGCAGACAACGAAGTGGGTTGTAGGAGAAGCTGGAGACACTCTCAGTTTCAGAGTGGACAACAGACAACCAGGTGGGCTGAAGGAAGAAAGGATGGCTATAGAAGGCCATAAGTGTGGTCAAGGAAAGGAATGCCAACATAAAAGAAAAGGAGATATGGATAAAGAGCTTGAGGAAATCAGAGCATAAATGGGCAGACTAGCGCTGAAAATGCAGTAAGAGTCCCAGGTACATTGGAGGTACGACTGGCCAATGAAGCAAAGAGAAAAGTGGCCTATCCAACAATTGGTTTCTAGGGGGCAGCGCCAGGAGTTGAAGAAGTGGCTGAGGCATGATGAAAGCCTCAGTGGCATAGAGGAGGAGTTGTTTTTCATTTGTGAGCTAGAAGTTGGAGAGAGCCTCAATGATAAGGAGGAAGTGAGATCAATTAGAGATCTCATAAAATTCCAGGAGGAAATAAATGAATTTTCAAATTTTCAAGTGGGAAATGAGATGAGATCAATGGACGATCTCATGAACTTCCAGGAGGGAAGTGATGAAAAATCATATTGTCAGGTGGGCAATGAGAAGAGATCATCAGTTGATCTCATAGAATTCCAGGAGGGAAGAGGAGAGATCCCAGATTGCCAAGTGGGTAAGGGGGAGGAAATGAGACTATATGAAAGTCTCAGGAGCTCAGAGGTGAGTTCATATTAGTAAGTGTTTTTGGTGGAGGAGGATCAGAGGTGCATTCTGATAATTGGGGGAATTATAATATTCCTTTCAAGAAACACAGTTAAGGCCAGAGCATGTGTTGCAGATGCAACAACAGAAGAGACAAGATAATAACCATGACTACCATAAAGGAGGAGAAGGAGCAAACATTAGAATCTGCCCCAACAGAAGAAGAGGAGCATATAGTTAATATGCACACTCCATGGGAGAAGGAGTTGGAGATGTTGGAGGATTGGTTGAACAATCCAGAACCAGAAAATGTCTTCCAGGAGACAGTCATTCCAGATGGAGCATACTAGCCTGAGGAGCAGCTGGAGGAAGCTGGAGTTGAACCAACACAAGAGGAGTTGGAAGAGGATAACCTATCAAAGGAGATAGATGAACATAAGTTCAATGAGGAGACGTCAGAATCTGAGTCTGTAGGGAAGTGGAAAGTCAAGGACACAAGATATGAAGACAGCATGGGGGATCAAGATGATCTTCCCTTTTATCAGCATGAGGACGTGCAACATGACAGTCTACATGCAAGAATAATCTAGCTAGCAGAGCACCTATAAGTGGTGATTGAGGAGATCAGGGAGTTGATGTTGAGCTCAACACAAGAAGCTTTCAGTAGGAGGAAGCTAAACAGAGTAGGACCTACAAGATCAACAAAGAAGCAACAACAACAACAACAAAGCAGTGGAGTAGGAGGACAACTCCAAAGAGGAGTTTGGGATCCAGGGGGATTTCAACAATATTGTAGAGGAACTCATGAGAAGGAGCTCATTATTTTCCCAGAAGTTGAGTATGATGCAGGAGCATCACTCCACCTCGACAATGTGCCAACATTCCATCACATCAAAGTGCATTTAAGAAGGGGAGAGATGCCAACCCTCTCATTTTTCTCTCAATTTTAAAATTTAAATGTAATTAAAAGAAAATTAAACATTGTAAGGCTGGAAGAGCCAAGTTGATGCCTTTGTATAGGCAGTAGATGAAGTCACGTTTATTAGGCTTGAGTTGTACTGATCTTGAGCTTCGCCTTAGATATGAATTGTTAATGTTCATTCAATGTAATAATCCTCAGTAGATAGGTGTTGTAATGGTGATTAGACACCACTAGTGTAGTTTGGAGGGAAGGATCGAGGAGCCCCTCTTTTGTAAAATCCTTGTAATAAATTGTTCATTATTCACGGAGAAAGAGAAACAAGAGAGATTCGAGACTCTGTTGCAGTCCGAGCTTGCACATATTGTAATTGACATTCATATTAATACAAAAGAGAATATTTCACTGTTTATGAGTTTCTGTGTGGTGAATGTTTTTTTTATGAATTTCATGTGCATGTTTTATGAGTATATGTTGTAGATGTTTGAATAGGTTCCATCTGTAGGGATAGACATCATTCTCTATCTGTGGGTTTGCCGGATTATTTCTGGGTTCTTTAGGCTAAATTCAAGGAGTGCATGATAGAGTATTGGAAACTCTGTGAGCCAAGGAAAGGAGTGTGTATATTAACTCTTTTGATTCAAAGAAGAATGTGTCAGGTGGGCACACTAGAATAGTTCACACACTCAAAGAGTAGCCTCAATATTAATAAACACCTTGGAGGAGAGATTGTGTAGATAATACATAGTTGTTGAATACTCTGAGAGCTCTCCCAGGTGGGAATTGAGCAGGTGCAAGTGTGCACATGAGAACTCTATTTTGAGTTCAGAGAGAAGAGAAGAGAAGAGAAGAGAAGTATCAGGGAGGACACCCCAGAGTTACTGAACACTCTGGATATTTGTGGAAGGAGAAACTACTTTAGAGTTGCTGAACACTCTAAAGAAAAGGCTCAATGAGGAGTGCTTTGAGTAGGTGCAAGGAGTGCACAGAACCAACACCTTCTGAAGTGTTGGGAGAGGTTGAAGGAAACAGATTTGTTGAACACTTTGTAGGAGAGATCTGCAAGTGTGCATTGAGTGGATGTAGGAGATGCATCAGTGAACCTGAAGGATTTTAGGAAGAAGGAGGAAGACCTGTGCAAGGAGTGCATCAAGCCAACACTTAGACAAAGTGTTGAAAATTTAAAGTCGTTTGAAGGATCAGTTGAGCACAAGGAGGGAGTGAGAAATATATTTCATGTTATGGGAGGAAGGTTGCCAAGAGGGCACACCATAAGGTTAAGAATCAGAGGAGAGTCAAGTGAAAGTTTTCACAAGAAGCATAAGGAGTGCGTGAGCGAACTCTCATAATTTAGGACTCAGGGAATGAAGTTATGTCAGGAATGCACAAGCCCAACACCCTGTTGAAGCGTTGGTAGAGTCTCTAGAGGGAAAGAGCGCAGAGTGTGCAATGATGGCACCGAAATTATTTTGAAGCAAAAAACAAGGGTTGAGACCATTAAATATTTGAGCCAATACAAATCTCAGGAGGGATGGTGCCTTTGCACACAAAATCTCAAAAAAGAGAGAGAAATATAATATCAATACCCTTTGAGGTTTGAGCCACACCAAATCTTAGGAGGACGAGCGTTAAGTGCTAGGAGGGTGCAAGGACTCCTTTGAAGGAATCAGAAGGGCTGAGTCCCTTGGAAATTTGAGCAACTGTAAAGCTCATGAAAGATATTGTGAGTGTGCACAGTGACTTTGCACAGTGAGCATAAGCCAAGGACCTTTACAGGTTCAAGTCATGGAGACAATGCAAGGAGTGCACATAGGCCAACATTTCAAGTGTTGAAGATCAAGAGGAGTGGCGTTTTCAAAATGCAAGCAAAGGTTGAGTAGACATCCTTGCAGGAGAAGGTTCAAGGGCCAAAACCTTTGAACACTTATAATTTTTTCCAATATCAGGAGAAATCCAAAGCTCAACTGGAGAATTTGCAATAGCTGTCAGATCAACTGTAGGAGAGGATATCTAGACCATTGAATCCCACGTATAGACACTAGAAGGAGTGCGTGGAGGATAAATTTGGATCAAAGCCATCGGGTCTGAGTGCGGAGGGCCAACATTCATTATATCCAAGTAAGTGCACAAAAATTTAACCATTTTTATGTGCAAGGAGTGAGGACTCGCCAAAGTCCCGAAGTGGATTGAGGTCGTCCATCATCTGAAGGGACAGGTGGCGAAGGATAAGAAGGTTCGGGAGGAAGAGCTCTGGGAGATTGGTGTGGAGAAAAGAGAAAACTTTGTGAAGTCACGAAGGGAGAAGTAAATCCAAAAAGTTGGATCTGGAAGGGATATTTGGTGGACATCTGTACACTTCAGAAGAATAACACTTTCGGGTAAACCTAAGGATAAATTCCTGAAGGTCACACATCCCGAGGGCCGAAATCAATAGCAGGCGTTGATGAGCATTGGGACACATGGAGAGTGGAGATCCACTTCAAAGGATTGACACTCCAGGAGAGAGAATGTGGAGGAGCGTTGACTATAGGTCGTCCGAGGTGGAGTGAAGGACAGATCTCAATCATCGATCAAGAAGGAGCATGTGGCGATCGATCTACAGGTTCGAGTGGTAACCACTCCAGAAGAAAGTGAGTGCGGAAAGGTGAGGAACTCCTGAAGAGTCGAGAACCAAAGCAAAGTCGGGAACCAAAGGTGAATAACTCCCAAAGAAGGATTTGTGGAGTGTGCATGCGAATTAGGTCGAATCCTGAATTTCCAACGAGATCACAGTCGCTGGATGCCAAAGGAGTGAGAACCGTTGATCATCCAGTTGTGTTCGTGGTTCGGGGCTCGAAGGTTTTGGATCTTGTTGTTTTGAAAACGGTTGAAGCCGAAGTAGATAGCACCCTTTGAGTAGGTGTCTGGTTGCATCATGTGGTTGTATAAAGGAAGGGGCCTAGCATAAGGAGCTAGCGCTTATTGTTTGAATTTTTTCAAAAGAGAACAAGGGCTTAGCAGGAGCCCGCGAGTCTGACCGGATGTTCACCTGAGGAGAAAAGGAGCCTATGTTAAATCAATTTGGGGGTTATTAAGGTCCCAAGGAGCTAATTCGACTCAAAGATTTGAATATCCTAGATCGAGAGGTCACAAAAACCCTAGGAGAGAAGGGGGTCCTGCATCAAGTGGTATCAGATCCTCCCATTTCTCTTCCCTTTATCCCCTTCTCCTTTCATTTCTCCCTCTCCTATTAGTGCTTCCCCCCTTTCCCCATGCATGTAGGGAAGTTTAGTTGTCTGACTCCATCTTCATTACACCTTTGTTATACAGTAATATCTTAATGGAAGTATATAAATATTTGATGTACCTACCTCGAGGTCCCTTCAAGAATTCTTGTCTAGCCATGCTATATGAATTCATTGTATCTACTGCAAACTCTGTGATAAATCTGACAACAATGTTGTCTATCCAGAATTTTATTGCATGTGTAAACTTACTATCAACTCATTGTAACTGCACGATCTCTTCAGGATTCCACTGTAGTTGTTTGATCCGATTTGTAGGGTTGTTTTATTTCAATCTTTTTATCCACTCCTGCAATATGTGTGGGAAATCGCAGAAAAATACTTCATGCAAGTCGGTGAATACATACTTGTCATGATATTTGCACGGTGTCAACTTCAGGTTTCTGTTATCATTTTTTGCAAACTCCAACTCCTTTGTCTTCAACCAAATTTCTATCTCCGCCTTCATGGGATTCCACAGTCTCAACATTCCCAACTAGATTCTCATTCTTTTGATGACTTGTTGTCTGATTCAACATTCTTTTGACATGTATTCCTCCAACCTCACATACTCAGTCACATTTTATTCCACACAACCGACAACGAAACCATTTGTTGGTTTTATTCTTCTCTTCTTTAGTCTTGAGGATTCTTTATGGGGTATTATGCCCCTAATTTACCATCACAGATTGACCCTAGTAAATATTTAGTAAGATTCCCAACAAAATCTCTTTGAAACTATTAGGCCCTCTAGTAAACCAGAAGGCAACGCAATACACAAAATGTACTGCATAGTCTCACTCAAGATAGCTCTATGGGTTGTTGCAATACTTAGGTGTTTGCAACCTGAGACTGAGAGAGATATGAGTTTGTGCGTTGCAAACTTTATTCATTCAATCCAATATCTAGTTATAACATTCATTCTATGCATGTATGTGGAATACTATATCTACTTAGTTGCTTCATTTATCTAACATTCATCAATTAATTAGACGTAAGGATGCATTCATTCATTCACATAACATAGTGTTTTCGTGGTTCACCCCCTCATGGGATATGACCACAAAGATTTGACTCTCAAGATTTTATTATAGTTTATAAATATATCACGTCGCACGTGGTTACAATCTTAGTTCTTCCTCCCTCCCATAGGCTCCTCAATCCCTATGAGGCTAACTAGATCACACAAGGCTCCTCAGCCTGTGATCTAACCCTCGAGATCGAGTCACTTACTCCTTCTCTAGATCACCAGCTTAATGACTCATTCAATTCTTACAACTCTTTCTCTTCTTGTCTCCCTCTGGATGTCCTCCTTATCTGCCTCCTTCTATATTTCCCCCAGTACTACTTATTTATACCCTTGTCTCACCAACCATTACATTGCATTAAAAAAAACCAAACCTTAGCATCGTTAGGTCTTCTTTGCATGCGTACTTCGCCTGCTTCTCTTACACGTGATACTTTTCCTTCCAACTGTCGTTCACATGCTTTTCCTCCAAAAATATCCTTTCTTCTTTGATAGGCCTGCATCCAAAAATATCCTTCTTCAAAAGACACATGAAACCCATAGTTAAATTGGCATAGTTCACTATGAACCGACGCAGGAAATTATCCTTCCCATGTAAACCTTGAATTTGTCAAATGTTTCTCGGGGGAGATAATCGAAGTATTGCCTCAACCTTCATAGGATCTACCTTGATCCCATGCTCAGACAATAGGAATCCTAAAATATGGCTAGACCTAACATATAATATGCACTTGTGAGGGTTCAACCAAAGGTTATAGTAACAACATCTCTCAAAAACTAATCGAATGTGAGTGGAGCGATCTACTCTCTTACGAGAGTGAGCAACAAGATCATCTAGGTAATATTTGATAATATCCTTGAGATCATGAAAAGAAAAGGTCATGGCATGTTGTAAGGTTTCTATGGAGTTTTTAAGGCCTAAAGGCATTTTCTGGTATACAAAAGTACCCCAAGGACAAATAAAATCAATCTTATGTTGATCCTTAGGTTTGATTTGAATTTGGTTATACTCTATAAAATACTTTGCTTCCCAGGCACTCATCAAGAATATGGTTAATGAAAGGAGTCGGGAAGTTATCTTTAGGACAATCCTTTTTTTTTATCCTAACAAGCTCTAGGAGGAAATAAGAGCGATGATGCATATCGTCCCAAGGCCTATCAGGACCATACATGGCCTCTAAGATGGCTTCATTCGAGGGTAAAGTATCGTCAAGTCAATCATACAAAAAATAATATTGGATGGCCCATACATGATCTAGAATAGGATCCACCTCGTCTGTTTGCAAGGAGAAAGGATCTAGGTCAACAACAACATAAAGAATAGACTGATACACAACTTCTGCCGCTGACAGTGGCATTTCCCTTCCAATGTGCGAATGACCTTCGTACGACATAGTTGGAGAAGGTCATTTAAATACAAAGTATGGAAAGGAATGGACCTCATCAACGATGAAGACTCACTAGAAATGGCATGAATATGGTGAATTTGTGCCATGAAATCAAAGCTACCCAAGAGAGAGGAATACATTCTGACACCAACATCCTCAATGGCCTACTGAGAATTTTCAATCACATGGACCGAAGTTCCAAATGATGCATTAGGACTAGCGTGCGCAAAGGAACATTGATCAATCGTCACTATTTTCCCTTCGCGAGGGAAACATAGCGTGCATAAAATAGAAGACATGATTGTTTTCATGGAATAACTCCAGTTACTCCCTAGTAGTAAATTATAGTCGAGGGGCACATCAACCACTTCGACATCAACCTCCACTATCTTTCCACCTAACTGGACCAGAAAAGTGAGAAGAATTATGTGGGATCGAAATGACCGCCCATCAAAAGCTGTCAACATAGTCATATATTGGGACAGAGTCAAAGAGACAATGGATTTCCAATAGGTTAGGGACATCACACATGTCACAACAACTTCATCAATTATAGTGTGTTTGATGGTAATTTTCATGTACTCCACATGGATTTGAAAGGCCACGTGGTAAGGCAAGTGAGGCCTAAAATTCGTTACATCAAACTTAATAAACTTCGAGCCACATGGGTCTAGAGATCCTAATGCGGATAACAAGGTGTTCCTCTATGAAGACACATTTGGAGCACCTCCAAATCCAACATCACACAAGGGGTTTGACCTAGATCTTCGAAAATCAATTATTTCTAGGAAGCTCTGGCATTAGGAGTGTGGGCATAACGCTTTAGTAATACATTCAGAATATAAGGAAGATGTTTTGGATTTTTGATATGTAAGGGTATTTCTAGAGGAGGATGAGACTCTGGACCTACAATAGTCTTTGAAGAAATGTAATCATGAGATTGTGTGGCTACATTAATATGATAATTGACCATATTGACACATAGATGGACACCTTATCGGAACCAAGAAACTAAGTCCCTCTATTTGGGCCTCAACCACTTCAATCCTCCACTAAAGGAAATCTCATATAAGGATTCAATGAGGTTCTCCATCACAAAGAAGGAAGAGCATGGGGGATGAACAAGGAGTTCATACTTTTAAGGAAAAAGGGATGCAGACTCAATATGAAGTGAAATTTCTCCAGAGTTTCTTTTCTCTCAAATTTGAATTGTTGAATCTCCTCCAAGGCTTGGATATGGCTCAATTTATAGCCTTCAAATGGAGCTGAAGCGTTGAGTCAGAGTGTTTCTAGTATACAGAAGGTCAAGGATCATGGATCTCATGACATGGCATGGAAACCCGATATTATTTTGAGCACCAAACTCGATGTATGCGGGTTGTAGTGGAGCAAACTACATATATTCTTGTTGTATAACTGGTAGGGCGCGTATATGTAGAAAAATGTTCTTTTTTGGCTCAAGAAGGTAAAAAAGGGGACTTCAAGTCTGCATAGGGAAATGGAAAGTCCATCCAAGCAAGTTGCATGGGGTTAGGAAAAAATAGTTGTAACACATGTGGGATAAATTAATCTAAGTTTATAAAATTACATATGCATGTAAAACACTAGGACTTATCAGGCTATCACCCATCCCAGTACTATTCTAGCCCGATCATGCTTCACTGTGGAGTTCTAATGGGATCCGATGCATTAACGTTATGTTGTAGGAATGTACATAAAACCACTAGGAAATAATTACATGACGTTTCTAATTAACAAATGAAGATGGTGATACATTCCATTCCCCATCAAAAGGGTGAATATCATGGTTTATTAAAACCATAGGCTCAAAATTTTGATTCAATGGAAAAGGTGGTTTTCCACCAAGATCCACCTGGATCAACCAACTTAGAGAAGTTAAATACTTTCCCTCACACACATGGTATATATACATGCAAAAAGTCTCTACACCTTTGTAAGTGTAACCCTAGACATGTTTGCATAGCAATGCTACGCCCCAACTAACCACTGCACCACAACCCAAAACCTTCTGAAAATTAAATGCTCCATCAACTCTTCTAACAAGTGACCATAATTAACACATCCATCCCCGTTAACATATCTCCCTAAATTTTTTATGATAATAAACTCTTTTACGAATATTCAAATAGTTACAACGTAGATATTGAGATTTATGAACATTTAAAAATAATAAAAGGCATCTTTTATATTCATATTTATGAGCCATCTATACCAAATATAGTTGTTGAACTAAAAGGGAAAATGAAAAAAGGGAACAAGATAAAGGGACCCAACTAATAAAATTTTTTGAATGAAATGGGAGGCATCAAAATGGTTGTTGCTTGGGCGAGGCATTGAGAGAGAAGATAAAAGACTCTTTTTATTTTGTTCATCCATTTATTCTTTTTTATTCATCTCTAGGTTTCCACTCCCTATTACTATTGTGGCTCGTCTTCATTTCAGGATCCATTATTTTGTTATATTTTAATTTAGTGTGACCATGTGATTTGATTTTTTCATTAGTTTGTTTACAACCTGTTCATGGTGTTTGAGTTGATTAATGTAATTTTTTTTGGTTATGTGCATGTTTTTTTTGAGGTGTCATTGTTTGTGGGTGGTTATATTTTTGTTTTTGTTTTGGACATTGTGATCTTCCTGTTTGGAAATGGAAATGGAAATGGGTGTCATAGCATGAAAAATAAATGAGAACTAGATAAGAAAAAGACATTAAAAGTAAGGGGTTTTGGAAGTTGTCAAATGTTTTTGGTGTCTTCCTTTAAATTATTACATTATAGTTGATGATGGAGTGTGAAATGAAAAAAATAGAAATTTGTTTTGGAGAAATGTCTCGGATGGACAAAAGGTTAATTTATAATGCGTTTTTTTCCATTATGCAGTTTTCTTGATTGATCTCCTCATGCATTTTTATGGATTTTGTGCACTAACATGGATTTTGATCCTCGTAGTCTCCATGTAATTATTCGTACAATATTTGGTTAGAAAGAATATTGAGCATTAGAAATATTAACAAGGCACCTATGAGAAATGGTTAATAAAATTGAGAAGCATAAGCAAGAAAATAGCTACAGTTGACCGTCACATGGTCTTTCTTGATTTGTACTTGGGATTTTCTTTTGTATCTTTATTTATTATCCTTCAAAAAATATTTTAGATTAAATCGGTTCTTTTTTCTCTAATTCATAGTCACTCATCCTTCCTCATCAATTTCTCTTTTTTTATATAATCCATTATCTATGCCAATCCAAATTATTTTTTCATGACCTTGAAAAGGAATGTATTGTTCTATATTGATATCTTAGCCATATCCTTATGATCTCGCAACCTATAAGTTGTATATAATTGGAGATATAAACCATTTTATTTATAAAAAAATAAATAATCTATTGCATGATTGAATCCTTCAGAAACAATATAAAGAGACTAAAACAAGAAGTTCCTCTCTCTATCTACCATCCTTTATTGATGTATGTATATGTGTGATAGATTATCTATATGTCTAGGGACATCCAATCAATATTGTGTCTGACTTGTCACTAGGATTAAAAATCCCCATCAAAATTAAAGATACTTGGTTTACTGTTATATAATTGTAGGACTAACACAATAATTAATTTTTAGCAATAGGGGGTAGGACATTGAATAAAATGGCCCTTAACTAGTTAATCATTGTTTTTCAAACTCTGTATATAATCATTTATTACCTTGTTAGTTTGTGTGAGAAAATATACATAGAAGAAAGAAAAACAACCTAGGTTATCATCTAAGGTCCTTACATAATATTATTTGTACATAAAGGTTGCAAAACTCAAAATAAGTAGGGTGTTGACTTAGAAGCAACCATTTGAGAGTGCATAATATCAAAATTCAGTGGTATAAAGTTATATCACATGAAAAGCATAAATATTAAGGAGCAAGAATATAAAATGGAAAAGTATACACTCACTAAATTGAAAAGTGAAAATTAAAGTAAGGTTGAAGGATGGAAAGATGTATCAAATTGATATTGCAACACTTTAGATAACACCTATTTTTATCATTTATATTTAAAAAATAGTAGTAACAAAAAATATAAATTCTATTATATAGCTAAGACAATGATGAAAAGATTTGTACCCAAGTGTGGAAGCACTCATTCCACTAAATTATTATTGGTTTTTCAAAATATATCATCATCTACATTTTCCTTTACTTGACCCTCCATTTGAAGCTTGGTTTTGAGGAAATAATCATCATTGTACAACCGAATAATATGCTACATATTTTCATACATTCTCCACCTTCTTCATACTCTAATACCAATTAATTTGTGCATTCAATCACTCTAAGTTTAACCTAATATTACATTGATTCCCCCATGTCATATAAAAATCCAATCCTTAATGTTGTCAGTGTTTCATGGAAACCTGCACAGGAGACCTAGCTAAAGCATACACAAACAAATCTTATCAAGAAAAAGAAGAGAGACACACAATGAAGAATGAGAATCAATGTATATTATGATCTTAGAAATGAGTGAGTGATCTTCACTCATATAGGCAATGACATCCTATATTTAGGAATGCATGCATAATCGTGATGGTATAAGATTAGAAGGTATAAAATAGAACTAGTCAGTTAACTCCCATTGAACTAGTGTGTCGAAAATAGAAATTTCTCCAACACCCCCCATGAACATCACTATGAAGTAAAAAATGAGTCCTGAATACTAGGCCATATTAGGTACTCATGTTCAATGCAACTAATGAACACTGAATAAAAGTGAGGAAAGAGGGAAAACCACGTGGGAACAAAACCCCCCCTCAGAAGACAATGTATAAAAAGAAGAAAAGGCAGTTGTTAGGCAACTATGTTCTTCACTGCAAGATGATTCCGCAAAGTTTGAAACTTATGCTCAGTTAATGTCTTGGTGAATATGTCAGCAGTTTGTTTAGAGGAAGGAAATAACTGCAAATCAATGATCCTGTCATGTACTAAATATCTGATGAAATTCATGTGGACCTCAATGTGTTTGGTTCATTGTCGCTGTACTGGATCTCTACAAAATCTCAGTGTACTCTGATTGTCACACCATGTGATAGTCGGAAAGTGAAACATGATACCAAGCTTAGTAAGGAAGTTTTGAAGCCAAAGTGTTTGAATGACATAATTGACTACTCCTCTATAGTCGACCTTTGCTAAAGATAACGTAATGGATGATTGCTTCTTACTTGACCAACAAATTGGGTCAGATCCCAAACTGAGATTGTACCTAGATGTGGACTTGCGATCTGTGATATCACTAGCCCAATATGAATCTATGAAGCCTATGAGATCTAATGCACAACCAACTGCATAGTGAATACCATAACTCATGGTTCCCTGAACATATCCGAGGATGCACTTGGAAGCCTTCTAGTGCAGATCATGGGGTTTCTGCATGTATCTGGAAACTGATCCTACCGCATATGAGATATCTGGACAGGTGTGGGTGAGATACAAAATACTCCCCACCAACTGTTGATACAAAGTGTTGTCCACTAATGGTGTATCCCTGCCATCCTCAACTCTGATCCCAGATAAGAAGGGTGTAGGTGCAGAATTATAGTTTTTCATGTGGAATCTATCCAAAAGATCCCTGACATACTTAGCCTGAGAAAGTTTGATGCCGAACGCATCCTGACTGATCTCAAGACCAAGGAAGAAGTGTAGTGGACCCATGTCTGTCATAGAGAAACTGTCATGCAAAATATATTTGACCAAAGAAATGGCTGAAGCAAAGCTACCAGTGATCAAAAGATCATCAACATATAGTACTAATATCATCACAGAGTCAGTAGTCCTCAACATGTAAACATTGGAATCATATTTAAATCTAACAAAAGCATGTGAAAGAAATTAAGAATCCATCTTTGCATACCATGATCTAGGTGCCTTCTTGAGGCCATAGAGAGACTTCTTCAGTCTGCATACTAAAGATGAGTTCCGAATGAACCCCTGTGGTTTCTCCATGTAGATCTCCTCTGAAAGGTCACCATGAAAAAACACATTCTTCACATCCATCTAGTGAACTTCCCATCCTTTGGTTTTTGCAATGGCTAGAGCCAAGCGAATGGAGTCCATCTTTTCTACGAGAGAAAATGTCTTATCATAATCTATCCCATGAATCTGTTGAAATCATTTTGAAAATAATCTGGCCTTGTACCTTCTCACCTGACTATCTTTTGCTCTCTTGTTCTTGTAGACCCATTTGCATCTGACAAGTATCCTCCTTGGTGGAAGTGGAACCAGATCCCAAGTCTGATTCTCTAAGAGAGAGTCATGATCCTCCTACATGGCTACTTCCCATAGTGGATTGCCAACAACCTCACTGTAGGTATGTGGATCAGAATATTGAACCATATAGAAATGCAAGGGAATCACTAGTTCAGAAGATGAAAGTACATGAGAAGGTTCCACATGCCGAGATCGAGTCCTCCTAGAATCCAATGGATCCCTTGCAAGGTTTCCTACTTCCAGAAGTGTGGACTGTGCCCACTTAAGAATTTATTGAAACTTTGATGTTGTCTCCTCATTTGGTTGTACTACCTTCTCATCTGCTTGTACATAATCCTCTGAATCTATGTCTGAATATGTAGCATCTAAATGTGTGGAATCATCATCTCTGATGTTTGGAACTGATGGAAGCACAAGATTCTTTGCATTTTTCATTATAGGTGCATGCAAAGGAATCTCCTCAAATTGAATAGTGTGCTCAATGATGATTTGGTCTGTAGAGGGATCAATCAATCTGTACCCCTTCACATCATCTGGATATCCCAAAAATATGCAAGGTGTGCTCTGTGGATCTAAGTCTTTCCTCTTTTCAAAAGGAATATGGGCCCATGCTCTAGAACCAAAGATTCATAAGTGTGTGACATCTAGTTTGTCACATGTCCAAGCCTCAAAAGGTTTCTTATCCTCAACAGATCTGTGAGGTGCTCTGTTCTTTATGTAAGAAGCATAGTTAAGTTCCTTAGCCCAAATCTTGGAAGGAAGTGATCTTGCATGAAACATGCAACGGGTCATCTCCTTGAGAGACTTGTTCTTCCTTTCAACAACTCCATTATGTTGTGGAGTGTATGGAACTGTGTGCTACAACTAGATACCAGCTTCATGAAAAATATTTTGAACATCTTTGTTGATATACTCCCCCCCATTGTTTGTATGGAGTATCTTGATTTTCTTCCCAGTTTGTGTCTCTACTAGATCTTTGAAGTCTTTGAGATGCTCAAAAACTTCAGACTTTTTTTTGAGAAAATAAACCCAAGTATAGCGTGTAATCATCAATAAATGTAAGAACATACCTTGCTTTGCTTATGGATGGATGTGGAAATGGACCCATGAGATCACTGTGAACAATATCCAAGGAAGAGGAGGTTCTCCTTGCCTTCCTCTTTTGAAACTTCTCTTAAGGATGCTTTCCAAGAATCCATCCTTCGCAAACCCTTTCAGAAAAGTGAATGTATGGAAAGCCTTTGACCATTCCTTTCTTGGAAAGTCGTTGGATGTACCTAAAGTTTAAATGACCAAATATCTCATGACATACTCTACTACTATCATTAGCATGTGTAAGTAGAAAATATGAGTCATAGTCAGTCAACTTAGTGAACTTATACAAACGTGATTTGTGATCTACCTCACCAATTGAAATAATGGAGTTGTCATGCATGTCAAGTACAGTAACTGAATCTAATGTAAATTCAACCCTTTTAACTGTTTGAGTGATTTGATAAACTGAGAGAAGATTTATAGAAAGACTTGGAACATGTAAAACATTATCAAAACTTCCATTGAAGTTCCACTCTTCCCTCTCCTACAACTGCTATTGGAGTATCATCCCCCATGAGAATAGGAGGTCCAAATAATGAACTCAAAGAAGTAAACACTTCCTCTTTAGTTGCCATATGATGTGATGTGCCAGAATCTATAATCCATGAATCAGATGAGGAATTAATTCCGACCAGAGCATGATGCTTACCTTTCTTAGGTGCACTGTCTTCTTCCTTCTTCTTCTTGGCTCCTTCAGGAATGAAGTCTCCAATGTTATTCTTCTAAAGTACCTGTGTCATAAGATCGATTTGCTTCTTCATGCATGTGGATTCTTCATGATTCAGTTTATTTCAATATGTGCACTACTTTCCCTTCTTCTTCTTCTTCCCTTTGGAATTTGAAGAATCTTTGGAACTTGAAGAATCCTTGAAGGGTTTGGAATATCCCTCCTTCTTTCACTTTGGATGTAATAGCTCCTTTCGTTTCTACTTCAATTTTTATTGGATGACCCTTTTCCATCATGCATGGTGAGTGCATGTTCTTTGGGATCTTTCATGAGGCCCATCTGCATGAGTTTTTTTTTCTCTTGTGTGAGAGACTCAATGAACTGAACCATCGTAGGCATTTTCCAATTTTTTCCCAAAAGACATTTGCCAGAATGAAAATTGGAGACATATACAACATATTCTAGTCCTAGCTTGGCCAAGATTGCTAGAATAAGTTGTTTCTCTTATGTAGACTTGTAATACCACATTCACCCAAGATCAATAGAAAATATTTAAATTTAGTAAAAAGATCATGTATATTATCAAAACTTTTAGGGTCTAAGGTATTCAACTCTAGCTCAAGCATATGACCTCGCATCTCATCCTGCTTTCCAAAGAGTCCTTCCAAGGTGGTCCAGATCTCGTTTGGAGTCTTTCATGCGGAAACATGACACCATAAATAAGTGGAGATTAACTCAAGAAGTAGTCCTGTGGCCTCATCCTTACGATTCACCCATCTGGTCTTCTCAAGCATTGATGTAGGTTATGTTTATGTCGCCATCATCAAATTAAACAATAATTTTCTTTTGAGTTGGAATGTGGCCTTCAGATTCCATTCAAAATAGTTGTATGGTGTGAGTATTATCACTAGAATTGATTGAAGAAGTTACATTGCCTCCATCCTGTTATTAATTATGAAAAGATCCTGAAAACCAAGATCGTGGATTCTGAGATATGACTGACAGTGCTATGACAACTATATATATGATAAAAAAACCATATATCCTAAAATATGATGTGGGTTTTGGATATTTTTGGTGAGCATGAGAATCCCTATGTTATATGTCTCTGGTAAACATTTCAGCCTGACCCAGATCATGGATTTTGTGATATTGCAATTTTACTGCAGAAGACCAATTTTTGGAGGGCTATTGAATCGACGCACCCTAGAGAAGGGTAAAGTGTGACGATGATCAATATCCACACCCTCAATGAAGGAAACAGTGCGACGATTGTGAAAAAATGAATCACCGCACCCCAGATGAATAACATAGTGCGATGACGTTGCACTTTGGCTGTGTATATGTTGCGACGATGCCTGAAAAAAGAAAATTTCTTAAGTCTGAGAGTGATCGTCACACCCTTCGACAGGGATAGGCCATGACGATTCCAATCATCGCACCTTTCGATAGGGATAGGTTGCAATGATGGTGGAAACTAGGTTTTCTCAAAGACTCTTTCACTCTGCTCTGGCTTGTCTGAGTTGCTCCAAGAAGCTTGGCTCTGATACCATGTCAGTGTTTCATGGAAACTTGCACAAGAGACCTAGCTAAATCATACATAAACAAAGCTTATCAAGAAAAGGAAGAGAGATACACAATGAAGAATGAGAATCAATGTATATTATGATCTTAGAAATGAGTGAGCTATCTTCACTCATATAGGCAATGAAATCCTATATTTAGGAATGCATGCATAATAGTGATAGTCTAAGATTATAAGGTCTAAAATAGAACTAGTCAGTTAACTCCCACTGAACTAGTGTTACTCCCACTGAACTAGTGCGTCGAAAATAGAAATTTCTCCAACAAATGCCTCCACTCATTCTCTAACTGTTAATGGAACTTTCAATTTCATTCCAATACTTCAATGCTTCTTCCAACTTCGAGGGATCATTACAAGCTAATGTTCTCAAAATGCACAATTCCCTTGTGGGGATTTTTTAAACCTCTCATTCAAGCACCTTCCTTAATGCTTCTTAAAAAACATTTCATACCTCACTATTTTTTCCCTTGTGTAAGCCTCTTAATTGTAGTTTGTTTTCCATGTTCTATGGAAGACTATGTATTTTACAAGAGAATTTGATAACCATACTCTATCTTCTTGTCTTGGTGAGATGGCAATAAAATATTTGTCTATCATATGTTCATAAAGTTTTTGTGATTTAAATCACACATGAATCATGTGGATGACTTAAGTTGTTTATTTTCTTGAAAAACTTGAAGGATATTTCAAAAAAATATTGTCAACCATAGTTATAAACCATTACATTCTTATTTATACTAGGTGTTCCTTCACAAAGAAATTCCATCTTTGGAACCCATGTTTACCAAAGATCTAAGAATGGCTAGAATAACCATTTTTTGTGGTAAATAGTTTCCAAGTTCCCACAATATATTTTAATATTACTACAACAAGTTCATGCCCATTTATGATACCAATTAAATTTCCCCCCCTTTCCCATCCCTTGATAATCCATCATGATTTCTTTTCCTAAGAAGTTTCCCCTCATTCATTCTTGTTTCCAAAATATACTAATAACTCTCTCTTTCCCAAAATCCATTGGTGACTATCGATTTCACATTGACTCATAAGGTCCCTCCATGGAATATTTCATCCATGATTTCCATAAAGAGTAGGTCCTACCTTGCGGTATAAATAAATTGACTTGCCACCTCTTGTATATTTCCTACAACCTCACATCAAGTGAAAAACTAGTATAGGTGCTACAAATTATCCGACCATTCACTTTCAGGTGCAATCTCATCTTCGTCAACACCAAATATAAAGACCTTTAACTTTCCACAATCATAAGAAAGAATAGTGTGCATCCAAGGGAAACATGGAAAAAGCCTCCCTTCAAATTTAACAATATTTAGTCCTTATTTGGATGTGCATGAAACAATATCACAATTTCTGAGTTAAATGAATGTTGTACATTTTTTCATAGGATTTGTAGCGATGGCTCCCAATGGGATTTCTCTAATGGTCACAATCCTAATCAAGAATATCAATTTAGCCATGTGAGATGTCTGAGGTCACTCAACCGTGTTTTAATAAGATTCTTTGTATCAACATTTGCAATATCATAAACATGTCCTTTCATCTGATCCAAAAAATCCATATTTTCAAATTCACAATAATTAAAAAGCCACTAGATAGCCAAATGATTCTTTGAGCCTCTAGAAGTGAAAGTCATCCTGAGAAGAAAATTGAAACAAATGTAGGAGGAGGCACAAGAAATTAATATAGTGGTGAGACAAGCACATTCATACTATCAATCACAACAGTTGTAGACTCATCACAAAAAAAATTTCTCCAACAAAAATTTAAAGAGTGAGTTAATCCATATGCAATCCAACAAATAATATGCCTCAATTTTTCTAGCTCCCAAGAAAACATCTACCTATTTTTGTTACTTGTGGAGCATGATTATCTTCCTTATTCAAAGGTATTTTTTTTCATCCATGTTTATACCCCATGAATATTGTACACCCTTCCACACAGGGGGGTTTCCCCCCCTGCGGGGACCGAGGGGCTCATCCCCGCAGTTGGGGGGGTCTGGGGGAAAGTGGGCCCCCGACGGGGGTTTGGGGGCAACGTCCGTCGACGGGGGTTTGGGGATGAAGCCCCTGAAGGAAAAATTTCCTTGTAAATGTATATTGTAATTTCATAGTAAATCTGGACTGCTCATTATAAGGTTGTAGATATGACGGTAGAATTTATGTTAGAGTTTTTTTCCCTAGAAGGAAACCCTCTTGTATGAGGGAATTATATTGTGACTGGGTATCATTGCGAATATTGTATTTTAAGATATAATATTGTGAGAGAACTAAGAGGAAGTTACAACGAGTGTGTTGTAGGTTGTATCCCTTCATTTTGCTGGATAATAAAAAGGAAGGACCTGACAATTTCTATGGTGGATGTAGCCCAGACTGAGTGAACCACGTATATCTATGTCTCTATTGTATTGTGTATCTTCTGTGTTTTCTTTCTGCATTTATTTTATTTTATTGTTCCACGATCCTATTTTTCTAACAACTAGTATCCGAGAAAAAGGTAACGTGTAGGAAAACATGGTTCCTAGTTCAAGTAGGAGCAATGGCGGAAGATGGAAAGTTTAGGGTCGAGAAATTTAATGACCAAAACTACTAGTTATGGAAGATGTATATGGAAGATTATTTATATAAGAAGGATCTATTCCTACCATTGGGCGGAATAGAAAAGAAGTCGACGACCATGGAGGACGAAGAATGGGAGGTTCTTGATAGAAAGGCACTAGGAACGATATGGTCGAGTCTGGAAACATCGGTAGCTTTCAATATTTCAAAATAAAAGACAACGAAGGAGCTTATGGATTCATTGGATAAAATTTATGAAAAACCTCGGCGTCCAATAAGGTATTTCTAATGAAGAGATTATTTAATATGATGATTTTGGAAGGTGGGTCTGTTTCAGATCATTTAAATGAAATTTAATACGGTTACTAATCAACTAAGTTTTGTAAAAGTGGACTTCAATGATGAGGTCAGGGCTCTTATAATATTGTGCTCATTGCCAGAAAGTTGGAATGGCTTGTTCATGGATGTAAGTAACTCTTTCTCTGGTTCAAACACTCTAAACTTTGATGATGTTATTGGTGTTATCCTTAGCGAGGAAATGTGATGGAAAATCATAGGTGAGACATCAGGCAATGTGTTTAGAGAAGGTGTGAGAGACAATTATGGTAACCTGCATGTAACAACCCTTATTGGTGCAAGTACCCTCATGAAGACAAGCAACTTCTAAGGGAACTGAAATAGGGATTCAATGAATGTCCCAGGCCCCATGAGTAATTCCCGCTTATAGTCACCTTATGTGATGCCAAAGGAAAGGTCACTATGGATAACACTTCACAATTAGCGACTAAGTGGAACAGTCATGGGTCAGACCAGATGTATGGGTAGGGAAATAAATCCCAAATTTATAGATAGAAGTGTCACCACTTCACTCTAGAATCCGCATACACATAGTAGTCCAACAAACACAAAAATAAGAGGAGAGGGGATATCATCCCACTTGCTCTAGTGCAACCTCATGCTTGACACCTATGTTATAGGTTATTTCTTGGAAATTTCTCCTTGCTACTAATGGATTGAAACTCTCTTTAGTGAGTTCCTAGTTTTGAATTTATGACCTTGGAGAGTTAACACTCCAATCCTACACTAAGGCCCTAAGTCCTAGTCTATGTTGGTTTTCTAAAAAAAAAGAGATTAATAAATTTTATATTAAGTGCTTTCATTTTTATGGTTGTTGATTACTCCAAAAGGTATAGAATGGACCAAACGGTGTTTCGACTCTTCCAAACCCAAAGAAAGACAAAGAATGAAAATGTAAGAAATTCACTTCTTTTTCTTTGATGAAAACCATCCGAGGGAAGGAACAAGAGATTTGTTTTTATCAAATTAGAAAAAGATATAAATCACTCAATTCTAGTGAAATACCAATTACTCTAAAAGACAATTTCAAACCCCAAAATTCACAACCAACACTCTGATAAAAATCTTTAAAGAGCCCTAAAATTCTCCAAAAGGGATTATTATAAAATGATATTTTCCCTTATATATTTTATACCATGGAAAGAAGAATGGAAAATTCCTTTAAAAACTAAGTTGTAAAGTTCTCTTTCCAAAGAATAGGCTCCCTAGGGTTCATAGGAAAAAAACCATAATTTCTTTTGCGAAAATTAAATGTTTCTTGCACCCTAGAGGGTTTTTTTTGTGCACCCAATAGAGTAACATCCCCATTACCAACATTTTTTTCTCTAATAACAATTTGTAATGTACCACGTAGACTTGCTGGGCCAGATAACTACAAAAACAACCTAGCATAACTCTGATACCATCCTAAAATATACATACATGCAACATGCCAAATAACTAATGTAATTAACAACATTTATAAAATGTGAATGCACACATTAAGCACAAAAAAAAACATGATTCACATAAGACAATTACAGAGTGGAATTAACATGATAAAATATACATAAAAAATCTTTGTTTATAAAATAACCAACTTGCCGCGTACAAGGAACATTCCTCCCAACCATAGGCTTGTTGTTCATTTTCTCTCAAAATAAAGCCAACCTCAAGTTGAGGCTATGAGTCCGCAAGGAGGTCTAGTCCTCTTGGTTGTCCAGTCTCCACATTTATTATCCAAAAAACCTAGTTTCTACTCCAACAACAGTTCCAATCCACCAAATCTCTTCCCCTCAACCTACACAACCCAAGGAATGTGATAGTGCCTCGGGCCTTCCCACTTTCCTCAAGGGATCTAGTGCACTCAATTGTCTAGGAATATCATAGATAGGAATTCCATGAACTCTTAGCTTCTCCAGGAGTTCTCACAATAGCCTTCTGAACTTTCTTTTGCCATTTTCTCGACAGGAAAATGTACCATAGGCACACAACCTATTTTTATAGGAACGCAGGCCGCAATTTCAGCATAAACACAACCCAATAAGGGTTGTCCTCAAGAAAAACATGGTTGCTTATCTTCCCAACACCTTACTCCCCTCTTTCTCTCTGAAATCAGAAAGTTAAGAACATTTCCCTCTTTTCCTATTCAATTTTTTTTTGTTCCATGCATGTTGACTCTCACATTTCCCAAGGTTGATGGTACTCATGCCCATTCTCTCAATAACTAGGTGAGGTGACTTCCTCACCCAACCTCTTACATGAATTCAATGATTTATTGTCTAATAAGTCAAAGAAGGATTAGATGGTAATGATACATTAAATTAGGAAAATGGCATGGGTTTTCCCATGGACTCCATTTTATCCCCCTCTCTTGTGGAATCATAGCCCCACATTGTTTCTATCCCTCTTGTCTCACAACCAGTGAATATTACTTTTTTTGTTAATTATTTCAATGTACATAATACATCGTTCTTTCCTTAGCCATATTATTCAGTACAGGATCTTTGACCCAATTATATTGCCTCAATAGCCTAATTCACATTTACACAATTACATTATAATTTGTGAGGATTAAAATTGGGGAATATTACACATATGCAAGTTCGTTGGTTTCCTTCACAAAAGGAGTGACTAGTTGCTCTCAAGGCTTGTCAATCGGAAAATTGTGATCATGGGAGAAAACACACAGTAGAAAAACTTGGCCTAGAGCTCAACCATACCTGAAAATGAAATGTGCCATGGTGCTGCTAAGGTCACTATTTCCAAGGCAAAGAAAATGCAAATAAAAAAATAAAAATTAACTCGATGTTAGATTCCTAGATCCATTTAGAAAATCAAAAGGAAGCAAACCCACACCTACATAGAGATTTAAGGATCAATTAAAGGACACCTACAACTGCCCCAAATCAATATGCAACTAAATATGAGAGTAAACTAAGAAAATTTCTCAAGAAAACACCCTATAAGAGGTGGTCACAGGATATCAGTTAGAAACAAGAAACCACTTACTTGGTGGTCGCTTCTTTTCATTTAGAAAGGTGCAACTGCTCACATATTTTAGGAAAATAGAAGTGATCATGGGAAGAAAAGCATATTCTTATCAGATTCAACTAATATCTGAGAGATGTTTTGGTTTTTGGAACCCAGATAGGAACAATAAACATTACCAAGCTGCTAGACACTTTCAGAAATGAAAAACAAACATTGGAACTTGTCAAACTGGAGAAGGAAAACTAGGATCTCCCTAGTGGAGTCACAATTATGTTGTAGATTAATCTCCCCTATGGATAGGTAAGACCTCTCATTGAGAGAGAGAGAGAGAGAGAGAGAGAGAGAGAGAGATGTGTAAGTGGTGTGGTATAAAAAATTGACTTACCATCTTTTCAATCTTTCCCATGATACTCACATCAAGTGAGAAACTAATATAGATACTAATATGTGCTAGGCATGTCCTCCCAACAGTCATAGAGCATCTTCTAGTGCTAACAGATGGGACAAGAAAAAATAATTTCTTTGGTATGAAAATTGACCTTTCAATTCTAAAAAGTATATTTTGAATATTGGTACAAGTTTATGATTATTTATTTGGATAATATATTGATTTTCCATGAAATGTGAGACCAACATGAGTGGAATACGACACTCGTATTTAAATAATCAAGAAATAATTAATCATTGTTAACTTAAAAGTGTGGATTGTTTTCAAGGAGGAATCATCGATGTACCTTGACTTCATTGTGTTTAATGATGGGTTTTCCATGGATTTAGTGAAGGTGAAGGAAAGATTATTGTGATTTACATCACACATAATTATAAGACAGGAGTTTTTATGGGATTATTAATTTAATAGAGGATCAAATGGATTACACACACACACACACACAAACACACAAAGAATGATGTTGCAACACAATTTTGAGATGCTAAAAACAAAGAGTATGGAAAAACCTATATTTATTTTGTATTATTTTAGCAAGGTGTTCTATGATGAATGTAATGCAACTATTTGCATATGGCTAAGTCAAAAGGTAAGGTCAATAACAATATTTAGCTAGGACTTGAAAATGCGAAATGGACATATTTTTCTTATGGTTTTGATTAGTATGCAATTATGTAGTCAGTTATGCATTATAGGCATTATTTGTTGTCAAAGGAGTTCATTTTATACATATACCATTAGGAATTGAAGTTCATAAATACTCAGGTGAAGTTAAATCAATGATATGTGGTATGATTGAGTTTCTATCAATATATGTTTATGTTGAAGCACAAGTTTAAGAAAGAGAACATGACACATATTCCCCAAGCAAGAGAGTGTTGATGTTGGAAATGATGAATGATATGACAATTAGATTTGAGTTAGTCAAGGTTCTATATGATAATTACAATAAATTTACACTAGTTTCATAGAAGTGCCAAAACTCAATAATTTGGGATAGGACAACATAGATGGATTATGTTTTGTAAAATGGTTATTCTTTCAATGGAACTAAATTGTGTATCCCTAAAGGATCAGACTTGCCCTGTGGCCTGGGAAACATAATGGGTGGAATGTCCGTAGAAATGAATAGTATGATGGTGGTATTGGTGACATTGAAATCAATGAACCAACCTACATACACATTTATAATTTTTTATTAGTACAAAAATGTGAAAATCAACCAAAATAAAATAACGAATTTCACATTTAAAAAAGATTTAATTGGACACATGACCCTTGGGAAGGGGGTGTTATGTCCATCCCAGGTGGACATGGTTCCTTGCTATATGAAACCACAACTTGTAGAAACATAATACATGCACATTCAGACTAAAATCATCTAGAACATAGACTGAAAACATATGCAATTTTTTGTTAGGAATGATCATTTTATTTCAGGAATCACTCATCCCACCATGCCTGAGTGTGCGGTACATTGAAAAAAAAGAATGCTTGTATTTTTTCATCAATGGAAGAAACTAACACACAAACATCGTATAATTGTATATAGGAAAAAAAAACAATAAACTATATATATATATATATATATATCACATAGAGATGATCAAGATACTAATATCCTCCATGAAACTATCATGTATAGTGGTCTCCATAATCCCATAACAAGTATTACCATGGCTTGAGCATTTGTGAGGTTCACAAGAACTAGGATCATGTTCCCCCTTGTGACCATACTTTGTTATAGTGCCTGAAGGCTCAACCCCTCCCCCAACATCACATGAAGGTTGTTCATAGTGATATAATGCTATAAATGTGATGTGATGTACCAATGTACATGTCAAGGTGGATATAAATGTCTAGGTATGGATGAGGCTTTATGAAATAGGAGGATGCTAGGAAGGGGGGTTAGGCCTCCACCAAGGAGGATGACCTAGAAATGAGTTACACCTATAATTTTTTATATCTTGCACAGAGCTATGAACCACCCCCTGGAATTCACCAATGTCAAAGTAGTTGACATGGTGATGTAAAATAAAATCTACCCATAATTTTTTCAGGAAAACACATAGGAACCCCCCTATTATTGAAAGGAGGTTTTTCAAAGAACATAAACCACATATCCATCCTATTGTCTAAAAAATGGTTGGAAGGTGCACCAGTCCATACAAATGAATCTCTTTGTGACTAGTGGTTGTAATCTAGTTTTGAGGTCAATAAACAATGCCAATGGTTGTAGACTCATCACAAAAAACATTTCTCCAACAAAAATTTAAAGAGTGAGATAATCCATATGCAATCCAACAAATAATATGCCTCAATTTTTCTAGGTACCAAGAAAACATCTACTTGTTTTTGTTGGTTGTGGAGCCTGGTTATCTTCCTGATTCAGAGGTATTTTTTTTCAACCATGTTTATAACCCATGAAGATTGTACACCCTTCCATGCAGGGTGGTTTCAGGGGGGTTTTCCCCCCCTGCAAGGACTGGGGGACTCATCCCCCTGGTTGGGGGTTCCGGGGGAAAGAGGGCCCCTGACGGGGGTTTGGGGGCAGCGTCCCCCAATGGGGTTTTGGGGATGAAGCCCCCAGAGGAAAAATTTCCTTGTAAATGTATATTGTAATTTCATACTAAATATTGACTGTTCATTGTAAGGTCACATATATGACGATAGAATTTATGTTAGGGTTTTTTTCCCTAGAAGGAAACCCTCTTTTATGAGGGAATTGTATTGTGACTGGGCATCATTGCGAATATTGTATTCTAATATAGAAGACCGTGAGAGAAATAAGAGTAAGTTACAATGAGTGTGTTGTAGGTTGTATCCCTTCATTTTGTTGGATAATAAAAAGGAAGGACCTGGAAATTTCTACGGTGGATGTAGCCCAAACTGGGTGAACCACGTATATATGTGTCTCTATTTGTTGTTGGGAAAAATACCCTACGGAATAGCAAACTAGGGTCAGACTTGCATGCAGATTTTGACCGTAAAGAAATTACTTTTTAACCTACCACCCAAAACTTAAACCCCTCTTTCACAATGCATGCATGGAAAGGAACTACTAACCTTGTTACTGGCGTTTGGTGTAGATCCTCCATTGCGCTTTTACCGCTAGCTTGCGCTGCTCCTTCCAAAGATGACTTGCAATCACAACAAACAACTATGCATGCACGCTACTTTTCTACTTGAGGGTTAGAAATTAAGCATAAATTAACCAAACCATAGATAACTCATGCATTTGGACAGGAAACGTATTCTTTTATTATTTGAAAAATGAATCAACTTACAATCAAAGTCGAGACCGACCACCTCTCCTTGATCCTGATCCTGGGCTCCTCTTCGTTTGGCCTCCAACTGCTTTGCATTAAATCTCCTTTGGCATGAGGAAAGGCTAAAGGGTTGGGACAATGGATTCGGAAAATGGGAAGAGTTTCTTCGCTATATTTTTCCTCCCTCAAATGGTACCCCCACCCCTTCTTTTATAGGCTAGAAGGAGCTAGGGTTTTGGACAAACCCTTAGCCATGCATGGTCGGGAGTTTCAGTTAACTGACCCATAGATTTTTGTTTCATCGACAACTTTCCTTTTTTTTGTGCTTTGTTAGGTACACGCAGGCTGTAATGGGCCTGCCAGCGTGCACACACATGCAATAATGGGTTAGGGCGCGTGGGCCTTGACACAAGAGGATTTCCAAAGAGTTGTTCAGCAGATGTTTTGGCAGTGAAGGGATATGAGTTGGCCTAATGCCAGGTAAGCATGTGTGGTGCAATTTAGGGTTATAACAGATGCCCCCTAATGTGTGAGTTCAGAAGAGCATCTGATGGCCGAAATACATTACCAATCTTTTACCAATCTTTACTGATGTGATGAATGAGTGAGACCAAGGATCAGGAACCAGGAGGCACCGTCTACAAAATAACAAATGTCTCACCGAGGCGGGCATACCCATGCTCGGGATAAAATAGAACCATGGCTACCAATCAAATACACCATAGATCCATGTCAAATAACTATAAAGAGTAGCCGCGAATAATACACAGTGGAGCTACATCTCGAAATCAGAAAGATAGACATATAGAGTACCCATCTTCCAGAAGCTGATTCAGACTGATGGATGTACCTCAGAGCTCGAGAAACAACTTCAAAATATTCTAAAAACTTGGGTAGGAGTGTAATATGAGTGTACGACTGCACTACCCATAGGTCTTCAACGGCTCATCGGTTATGGACTTGATAATCTTGATGATCGGACTGAAGGATTCAGTGATTTCGAACAAGGACTTGATTGGACATTCAGGATGGCTAGGTATGAGGACAAGAGACATATTGCAGAGGGGCCAACTCAGGCTTAGTGACAAAATTCCCTTGGATAATAGCACGACAAGTGATAAGACTCAGGCAACATATGTGTTAATCATAAGTCTATGAAGCAGGAGGCAACACAAACTCTCCATATGTTTGGAAGAGTAACCAAACGGTGGAGGACACAACTCTATATAGCGAGAAAAGCTTCCTAAGGTCGTACTACATCCCATAGTCTG
>JZKD02S0031267.1:326517-339979 GCA_000966675.3 Picea glauca
AACAAAATTTTCTTTTTATATTTTCTGTCAACTATCAACTGAGAAAAAACAGGCTAAGGGTAAGAGGCCCTAACCTACTGACTGTTCAACCCTAGACTCAAACACCTGAGAGGAACACTTCTCATCAAAGGAGGGGATCAATGCCCCACCCTGATCAAAAAGTAGCCTGTCAAGCACGCTACTGTCACTAAAACAGCACGCGTGTGAACACGTGCTGAGCTGAAACAGGATGCGTGTACACGCGGGATGACCTTGTACAGGCCATGTGTATGTATAACTTCTAAGACAAAGATAACAACAGGCAGTCCAGACCAGGAAGTGACCTCTGGTATTGAAAACTAGGGTCCCTTGAAGGCTTGGATGATTTTTCTAACAGAAAAGAAAAAATAATGTAAGGAATAACAAGGAAAAAAGGCAATCTGAAAAAGGACTGTGAACCAACAAGACTCAGACAGGATTCCAGAAAACCCCCTGAGAATGTATAATTCTGACAGGGAAGAGGTGGAATGCCTCTACAGGTCTCTGGACTCCTACACGCTATTGTTATCCCTACAGCTAGCATTCACACGCGGGCTATAAGATGATAGGGCACGGGTACACGCGTGCAGGCCTTATGCAGGCTGCGTTTACCTCTATGTGTCCTGACAACTACCATCAAGAAGAAGTCAGGGAAAACTGGTATGAAAAACCAGGCTCTCTGCTCGCTCAGACCTTACAGAAAAAGACAGGAAAAGAAACAGAAAATCTAATCTTTTAAACTACCCAAAAAACTCAGCTAAATCCAGAAACCCTAAAGAGTATCGTCCCCAGTATGGTCGGCAATTCTGTTGTTGGGAAAAATACCCTACGGACTAGCAAACTAGGGTCAGACTTGCATGCAGATTTTGACCGTAAAGAAATTACTTTTTAACTTACCACCCAAAACTTAAACCCCTCTTTCACAATGCATGCATGGAAAGGAACTACTAACCTTGTTACTGGCGTTTGGTGTAGATCCTCCGTTGCGCTTTTACCGCTAGCTTGCGCTGCTCCTTCCAAAGATGACCTGCAATCAAAACAAACAACTATGCATGCATGCTACTTTTCTACTTGAGGGTTAGAAATTAAGCATAAATTAACCAAACCATAGATAACTCATGCATTGGGACGGGAAAAGTATTCTTTTATTATTTGAAAAATGAATCAACTTACAATCAAAGTCGAGACCGGCCACCACTCCTTGATCCTGATCCTAGGCTCCTCTTCGTTTGTCCTCCAACTACTTTGCGTTAAATCTCCTTTGGCATGAGGAAAGGCTAAAGGTTTGGGACAATGGATTCGAAAAATGGGCAGAGTTTCTTCACTATATTTTTCCTCCCTCAAATGGTACCCCTACCCCTTATTTTATAGGCTAGAAGGAGCTAGGGTTTTGGACAAACCCTCTGCCATGCATGGCCAGGAGTTTCAGTTAACTGACCCATAGATTTTTGTTTCGTCAACAACTTTCCTTTTTTTGTGCTTTGTTAGGTACACGCAGGCTGTAGTGGGCCTGCCAGCATGCACACGCGTGCGGTAATGGGCTAGGGTGCATGGGCCTTGACACAAGAGGATTTCCAAAGAGTTGTTCAGCAGATGTTTTGGCAGTGAAGGGATATGAGTTGGCCTGATGCCAGGTAAGCATGTGTGGTGCAATTTAGGGTTATAACACTATTGTATTGTGTATCTTCTGTGTTTTATTTCTTCATTTGTTTTATTTTATTGTTCCACGATCCTATTTTTCTAACAACTGGTATCAGAGAAAAAGGTAACTCGTAGGAAAACAGGGTTCCTAGTTCGAGTGGGAGCAATGGCGAAAGATGGAAAGTTTAGGGTCGAGAAATTTAACAGCCAAAACTACCATTTATGGAAGACATAGATGGAAGATTATTTATATAAGAAGGATCTATTCCTACCATTGGGAATAATAACAAATAAGTTGACGGCCATGGAGGACAAATAATGGGAGGTTCTTGACAGAAAGGAACTAGGAACGATATGGTTGAGCCTGGCAGTGTCGGTAGCTTTCAATATTTCAAAAGAAAAGACAATGAAGGAGCCTATAGATGCATTGAATAAACTTTATGAAAAAACCCTCGGAATCCAATAAGGTATTTCTCACGAAGAGATTATTTAATATGCATATTTTGGAAGGTGGGTCTGTTTCAGATCATTTAAATGAATTTAATATGGTTACTAATCAGCTAAGTTTTGTAAAAGTGGACTTTGATGATGAGTTCGGGGCTATTTAAATCTTGTGCTGATTGCCAAAAAACTGGAATGGCTTGGTCATTGATGAAAGTAACTCCGTCTATGGTTCAAACACTATAAAATTTGATGATGCTGTTGGTGTTATCCTTAGCGAGGAAATGTTATGGAAAAGCATAGGTGAGACATCAGGTAATGTGTTTAGAGAAGGTGTGAGATACAATTATGGTAACCTACATATAACAACCCTTATTGGTGCAAGTACCATCATGAAGACATGCATATTCCAAGGGAATTGAAATAGGGATTCAACTCCTATCCCAGGACCAATGGGTACTTCCCACTTACAATCACCTTATGTGATGCCAAAGGAAAGGTCATTATGGATAATACTTCACAATTAGTGACTAAGTGGAATATTCATGGGTCAGACCACATGTATGGTGTTAGCGCCATAATTTGTTGAGTTAGAGTTAGTCTTAGTTGAGTCATGGTCCGTGTGTCAAAGTGTATGAGGTCAGGTACCGAATAACGAATGAGTCAAAGTCAACAAGTGGTTGATTGGCCCTTGGAGTTGGGAAGGGGTGTCAGAATCGAAACATGTGTAAGTGATAAAGGTTTTTTCCCAAAGATTTGGGTCCTGTCAGAAGAGAAGGTTTTACATGCCAAAGGTCGAGGCAAGTTGTTAAATAAAAGTCATGTCGGCAGGCGCAATGACCATCATCATCCCATTATGAAGTCAGAAAGAATGAAAAATCATGGTGCTCATATTATGTATACTCTTCATCTCTTATCAGTTGTACTTTACATGCCCCTAATTGTACCTGTCACCCATATGTGCTGTGAAAATATTCGGCTTGCTTTGAAACCTCCAGTCACCATGGATTTAGTGTCCCCTGGCATGTTTCTAGCTCTCGCCCGCCCAATTATAAATTCTGGTTGCTCCACATGTATTATGTTCACCAACCAAGTTTATGCACTATTTGTAATTCTTCTCGCGAGCCCTGAGTTTCTCGTAGCTGGAAATTATGTTGCCTTTGGCTGCGTCTCAAACCTGGTTCAATCAAGATTACCACCTTGGGTCGTGCCAAATCCACTACACACAGGAAAAAAATGCACGTTGCACCATGGAAACATCTCAGAACATAAGGAAAGGCACACAAAGTAGTAGAAATGTAGGTCCCAAACCTTGAAACTTGACGTTGGTAAATGAAGATTCGAATGTCAAAGCATCTTTTGAATAGGTCGAATGCATGGTCTTTTGTAGGAAAATCCAAGGATTCAACATGAAATTGGAAGAACAGTTTTCACTTAGGTTCAACGGGTTTCATGCAGTAATTGTAGGAGTCACTTTCCAGGTAACAGAGGAAACTCTGTCAGCCTCCACGAAGATCCGTCCACATGGTGAAAGGTGGTCTAAAGGCATGCCTTTGGATTCTCTATGCTATGAGGAGTTCATCAAACTAGACTGTTTAAATGGGAAAGTCAAAGCAGGTGTTCCAAGTAGATATTTGCAGGAGCCTTTTCGGAAGCTCCTAAGAGCGATTAGGAAATATTTCACCAGTGAAGGAAGGTTTGATAGAATTCACCCACATCAAATCGTATTGTTGATACATTTCATAGAAAGGAGACCATTAAAACTTACTTTCTTCTTGCACCAAAGCCTTCGAGAAATGGCAGACGACATCCAGGCTGATACAAACCAATCGAAGAAGAAACTGCCTCATGTCTTGCTGATTTTTTTTTTGATAGTTGAGGAGTTGAGGCGATTTGGAAACAACTGGAATTCGTTCCTACTCACAATCGACATCCACAGAGACCCCAAAGGATATTCCCCTCTACTAGCGAAAAAATTAACATCTCATCGCGTGGAAGCAGAAATAGGAAGGGTCACGGAAGAAGGAAAGACATTGGAAGCCCTATTCCCCCAACAGTCGATACCTCAGAGAAGGGGAAGGCCAAGGAAGAACAAGGAAACAAGGGAAGACAAAGTCCTGAGTGAGCCACACGCGAAGTCAGTCACTGAATAATTACTCATGCACGTTATTTGGTTGGAAACTATCGAAGGTCCAAGTCGAGAAACCTACGACAGAAGGAGAAGGACAGACACTGAAGGCATAGATATTTGTGAACCATCGCATCAGCTAAAGAAAGCACAACTCGCTATTGTTGAGCTATACTAGGAGAACGGGGAACTGAGACAACAATTAGCAACGAAGACCCTTGAGGCATCAACATCACAGGGCTGAGAGGGAAACTTGACGTGGATCAAGAGGCATTTTAGGGAAGCACAAGATACAATCATCTAGCTGCACGAATCATAGAGGATGTTAGAAGAAAGAAATGCAAATCACTTCAAGGAATACAGACCAACACTAGAAAACGTTTGCTCGGCTCTAGCCAGTGCGCAGAAGAGGCTAAAAGGGAACACAGTTTTGTAAAGGAAAGTAACGACTCTGAAAAGGCGCAACTGGTCTCTCAGGAGAATGCTTTAGATGTCCAAACCAAAAACAAAACCAAAAGCATGATCGACCGACTCCATTTTTGTCTTCTCAACGTGGTGCATATTTTGTTTCCCCGTGTCATGTTTTCCATCGGGAAGTTGGGACTTTGATAGGCATCCATGCGGCAAGCATATGACACAAAATACTGGAGACCCATCTATTAGAAATGATAGGTGTACGTTGAACACACGAAATTTTGGAGAAAGGCGTTGTCCCCTAACTGGTGGTACCATCTTGGAAACACATGTGACAGTCTGCGGTTACTTGCCACATGCACGCTCCAACAAATGATCACGCGACAAAAATCAAGGTCGTTACAATGGGTTACTGAAGTCTGACATAGCACTTGATCGTCCAGATATCCTGTCAAAGGAAAAGCATCGACACATCACTCTCTAACGACAAAAGCTTGTTGATGACTGAGCTATCATGGCAAAGACGTTGGTTATTGTGTGATCGAGTATAGTCAGTTTCTATTTTTAGTAAAGTGCCATGCGAAGAGTCATCTAGCAGAGAATAGTCACAACCTAATCTCTAGGGATAGTAGTTATAGAGAAGGGTAGTCTGAGTGGCAGTCCACGATTACTCACCACATGCACGCTCTAGCAAATGATCCCGTGACATAAATCAAGGTTGTTACAATGGGTTACTAGAGTCTGACATAGCACTTGATCATCCAGATAACCTATCAAAGGAAAAGCATCAACACATCACTCTCTAACGACGAAAGCTTGCTGATGACTGAGCTATCGTGGCAAAGATGTTGGTTATTGTGTGACCGAGTATAGTCAGTTTCTATTTTTAGTAAAGTTCCATGCGAAGAGTCATCTAATAGAGAATAATCACAGCCTAATATCTAGGAATAGTAGTTAAAGAGCATGGTAGCTCGAGTGGCATACCTGGGTGTATATATTCCATCTTTTCAATGTAAGTCAGGTTGATTGGAAAAAACATTGTAGATAGTGACTATTGAATGTAGCTTTCAAGCTTGATTGAAACTTAATGCAAAGGTCCTGAAACTTTGACGAAAAGATTCTAACGATAGCAGTTTGATGTATTGTACTCTCTCTTTTCATACATGATTTCTTGTTTTCTTTATATTCATATCTGTATTTTTGTCTAAATCAAAACGTGATTCGAATCTAGAATTCACCGCGCGGTGCTCTAGATTTTCACCATTTAGACGACTCTGTTTCTTCTAAGTGAACTCTGAATTCATCCCCAACAGTGCTCTGAGTTGCTTTATGTGTTTTTCTCCCGCCACACACAATGATTTTTAACTGAAAGATTGTTGCTTACTTATCCTTTATCCTCTCAAGTTCAGTCACTAAGTCGTTTGTTTCTATCATTTTCTTAAATTGAATCCATAGCCCAAGATCTTATTTTTATTTCGCCAATAGAACCAAAAATATTGTACAAAGTGTTGAATCTAGTCGACAGTTTAAAGCCATAACCTGTACACAGATGAAGTCTCAGAGAGAGTCCTCTCCAGGTCAGAAAGGCTAGTTTCCGGCCTCAAAGTTGGTTTGTAGGTTGCCTCTGTCATTCATTTTATCATCCTAACGAAGTTTACATAGCGCTAACATATGGGAAGGGAAATAAATCCCAAATTTATAGAGAGAAGTGTCACCACTTCACTCTAGAACCTGCATACACATTGTAGTCTAGCGAACACCAAAATAAGAGGAGAGGGGATATCATCCCAGTTTCTCTAGTGCAACCTCATGCTTGACACTTGTGTTATAGGTTATTTCCTGGAAATTTCTCCTTGCTACTAATGGATTGAAACTCTCTTTAGTGAGTTCCTAGTTTCAAATTTATGACCTTGGAGAGTTAACACTCCAATCCTAGACTAAGGCCCTAAGTCCTAATCTATGCTGGTTTTCTAAAAAGAAAAGAGATTAATAAATTGTATATTAAGTGCTTTCGTTTTTATGGTTGTTGATTACTCCAAAAGGTATAGAATGGACCAAATGGTGTTTCGACTCTTCCAAACCCAAAGAAAGACAAAGAATGAAAATGTAAGAAATTCACTTCTTTTTCTTTGATGAAAACCATTTGAGGGAAGGAACAAGAATTTTGTTTTTCTCAAATTAGAACAAGATATAAATCACTCAATTCCACTGAAATACCAATTACTCTAAAAGACAATTTCAAACCCCAAAATTCACAACCAAAACTCTAATGAAAATCTTTAAAGAGCCCTAAAATGCTCCAAAAGGGATGATTATAAAATGATATTTTCCTTTATATATTTTATACCATGGAAAGAAGAAGGGAAAATTCCTTTACAAACTAAGTTGTAAATTTTTCTTGCCAAAGAATAGGGTCCCTAGGGTTCATAGGAAAAAATCCATAATTACTTTTGCGAAAATTAAATGTTTTTTGCACCCTAGAGGCTATTTTTTGTGCACCCCACAGAGTAACATCCCCATTACCAACAACAATTTTTTTTTCTCTAATAACAATTTGTAATGTACCCCATAGCCTTGTTAGGTCAGATAATTACAAAAACAACCTAGCATAACTCTGATACCACCCAAAAATATACATGCACACAACATGCCAAACAACTAATGTAATTAACAACATTTATAAAACGTAAATGCACACATTAAGCACACAAAAAACACTTGATTCACATAAGACAATTACATAACAGAATTAACATGATAAAATATACATAAAAATTCTATGTTTATAAAATAACCAACTTGCTGCGTACAAGGGACATTCCTCCCAACCATAGGCTTTCTATTCATTTTCTCTCAAAATAAATCGAACCTCAAGTTGAGGCTATGAGTCCATAAGGAGGTCTAGTCCTCTTGGTTGTCCAGTATCTACATTTAGTATCCCAAAAACCTAGGTTCCACTCGAACAACAGTTCCAATCCACCAAATCTCTTCCCCTCAACCTAAACAACCCAAGGAATGTGATCCCACTTCTCTGCAACACAGTGCCTCGGGCCTTCCCACTTCCCTCGAGGGATCTAGTGAACTCAATTGGCTAGGAATCTCATAGCTAGGAATTCCATGAACTCTTAGCTTCTCCATGAGTGATCACAATAGCCTTCTCAAATTTCTTGTGCCATTTCCTCGACGGTAAAATGTACCATAGGAACAGAACCTATTTTTACAGGAATGCAAGCCACAATTTCAGCATTAACACAACCCAATAAGGGTTGTCCTCAAGAAAAACATGGTTGGCTCTCTTCCCAACACCCAACTCCCCTCTTGCTCTCCAAAATCAGAAAGTTAAAAACATTTCCCTCTTTTCCTATTCAAATTTTGTTTTGTTCCATGCATGTTGACTCTCACATTTCNCACTTGTGTTATAGGTTATTTCCTGGAAATTTCTCCTTGCTACTAATGATTGAAACTCTCTTTAGTGAGTTCCTAGTTTCAAATTTATGACCTTGGAGAGTTAACACTCCAATCCCAGACTAAGTCCCTAAGTCCTAGTCTATGTTGGTTCTCTAAAAAGAAAAGAGATTAATAAATTGTAAATTAAGTGCTTTCCTTTTTATGGTTGTTGATTACTCCAAAAGGTATAGAATGGACCAAATGGTGTTTCGACTCTTCCAAACCCAAAGAAAGACAAAGAATGAAAATGTAAGAAATTCACTTCTTTTTCTTTGATGAAAACCATYTGAGGGAAGGRACAAGARTTTTKTTTTTCTCAAATTAGAACAAGATATARATCACTCAATTCSASTGAAATACCAATTACTCTAAAAGACAATTTSAAACCCCAAAATTCACAACCAAAACTCTAATGAAAATCTTTAAAGAGCCCTAAAATGCTCCAAAAGGGATGATTATAAAATGATATTTTCCTTTATATATTTTAGACCATGGAAAGAAGAAGGGAAAATTCCTTTAAAAGCTAAGTTGTAAATTTCTCTTGTCAAATAATAGGGTCCCTAGGGTTCATAGGAAAAAAACCATAATTACTTTTGCGAAAATTAAATGTTTTTTGCACCCTAGAGGTTGTTTTTTGTGCACCCCACAAAGTAACATCCCCATTACCAACAACAATTTTTTTTTTCTCTAATAACAATTTGTAATGTACCCCATAGCCTTGTTAGGCTAGATAATTACAAAAACAACCTAGCATAACTTTGATACCACCCAAAAATATACATGCATGCAACATGCCAAACAACTAATATAATTAACAACATTTATAAAACGTAAATGCACACATTAAGAACACAAGAAACACATGATTCACTTAAGACAATTACATAATGGAATTAACATGATAAAATATACATAAAAATTCTATGTTTATAAAATAACCAACTTGTTGCATACAAGGGACATTCCTCCCAACCATAGGCTTGCTATTCATTTTCTCTCAAAATAAATCCAACCTCAAGTTGAGGCTATGATTCCACAAGGAGGTCTAGTCCTCTTGGTTGTCCGGTTTCCACATTTAGTATCCAAAAAGCCTATGTTCTACTCCAACAATAATTCCAATCCACCAAATCTCCTCCCCTCAACCTACACAACCCAAGGAATCTGATCCCACTTCTCTGCAACGCAGTACCTCAGGCCTTCCCACTTCCATCGAGGGATCTAGTGAACTCAGTTGGCTAGGAATCTCATAGCTATGAATTCCATGAACTCTTAGCTTCTCCAGGAGTGCTCACAATATCCTTCTCAACTTTCTTGTGTCATTTCCTCGACGGGAAAATGTACCATAGGCACACAACCTATTTTTACAGGAACGCAGACCACAATTTCAGCATTAGCACAACCCAATAAGGGTTGTCCTCAAGAAAAACATGGTTGGTTCTCTTCCCAACACCCAACTCCCCTCTTGCTCTCCAAAATCAGAAAGTTAAAAACATTTCCCTCTTTTCCTATTCAAATTTTGTTTTGTTCCATGCATGTTGACTCTCACATTTCCCAAGGTTGATGGTACTCAGGCCCATTCTCTCAATAACTAGGCGAGATGACTTCCTCACCCAACCTCTTACATGCATTCAATGATTTAATGTCTAATAAGTCAAAGAAGGATTAGATGGTAATGATACATTAACTTGGGAAAATGACATGGGTTTTCCCATGNCTCTAATGAAAATCTTTAAAGAGCCCTAAAATGCTCCAAAAGGGATGATTATAAAATGATATTTTCCTTTATATATTTTATACCATGGAAAGAAGAAGGGAAAATTCCTTTAAAACTAAGTTGTAAATTTTTCTTGCCAAAGAATAGGGTCCCTAAGGTTCATAGGAAAAAAGCCATAATTACTTTTGATAAAATTAAATGTTTTTTGCACCCTAGAGGTTGTTTTTTGTGCACCCGACAGAGTAACATCCCCATTACCAACAACAATTTTTTTTTCTCTAATAACAATTTGTAATGTACCCCATAGCCTTGTTAGGCCAGATAATTACAAAAAAAACCTAGCATAACTCTGATACCACCCAAAAATATACATGCACACAACATGCCAAACAACTAATGTAATTAACAACATTTATAAAACGTAAATGCACACATTAAGCACACAAAAAACACATGATTCACATAAGACAATTACATAACGGAATTAACATGATAAAATATACATAAAAATTCTATGTTTATAAAATAACCAACTTGCTACGTACAAGGGACATTCCTCCCAACCATAGGCTTGCTATTCAATTTCTCTCAAAATAAATACAACCTCAAGTTGAGGCTATGAGTCCATAAGGAGGTCTAGTCCTCTTAGTTGTCCAATATCCACATTTAGTATTCAAAAAACCTAGGTTCTACTCCAACAACAGTTCCATTCCAACAAATATCTTCCCCTCAACCTACACAACCCAAGGAATGTGATCCCACTTCTTTGCAACATAGTGCCTCGAGCCTTCCCACTTCCCTCGAGGGATCTAGTGAACTCAGTTGGCTAGGAATCTCATAGCTAGGAATTCCATGAACTCTTAGCTTATCCATGAGTGATCACAATAGCCTTCTCAACTTTCTTGTGCCATTTCCTCGACGATGAAATGTACCATAGGAACACAACCTATTTTTACAGGAATGCAAGCCACAATTTCAGCATTAACACAACCCAATAAGGGTTGTCCTCAAGAAAAACATGGTTGGTTCTCTTCCCAACACCCAACTCCCCTCTTGCTCTCCAAAATCAGAAAGTTAAAAACATTTCCCTCTTTTCCTATTCAAATTTTGTTTTGTTCAATGCATGTTGACTCTCACATTTCCCAAGGTTGATGGTACTCAGGCCCATTCTCTCAATAACTAGGTGAGGTGACTTCCTCACCCAACCTATTACATGCATTCAATGATTTAATGTCTAATAAGTCAAAGAAGGATTAGATGGTAACGATACATTAACTTGGGAAAATGACATGGGTGTTCCCATGGACTCCCCTTTATCCCCCTCTCTTGTGGAATAATAGCCCCACATCATTTATATCCCTCTCGTATCGCAACCAGTGAATATTACATTTTTTATTAATTATTTCAATGTATAGAATACATAGTTCACCCCTCGGGCATATTATTCAGTACAAGATCTTTGACCCAATTATATTGACTCACTAGCCTAATTCACATTTACACAATTACATTATAATCCGCGAGGATTAAAATTGGGGAATATTACACATATTCAAGTTCGTTGGCTTCCTTCACAAAAGGAGTGACCAGTCGCTCTCAAGGTTTGTCAATCGGAAAATTGCGATCGTGGGAGAAAACAAACATTAGAAAAACTTGGCCTAGAACTCATCCATACCTGAAAATGAAATGCACATGGGTCTGCTAAGGTCAATATTTCCAAGGAAAAGAAAATGTAAAAAAAAAAGAAGTGAACTCGATATTAGATTCCTAGATCCATTTGGAAAAGCAAAAGGAAGCAAACCCACACTTATATAGAGATCTAAGGATCAGTTACAAGACACCTACAACTGCCCCAAACCAATACGCAACCAAATATGAGAATAAACTAAGAAAAGTTCTAAAAAAAAAACACCCTATAAGAGGCGGTCACAAGATATCAGTTAGAAACAAGCAACCACTTACTTGGTGGTCGCTTCTTTTCATTTAGCAAGGTGCAACTGGTCACATATTTTAGGAAAATAGAAGTGATCATGGGAAGAAAAGCAGATTCTTATCAGATTCAACTAAGATCTGAGAGATGTTTTTGTTTTTGGAACCTGGATAGGAACAATAAACATTACCAAGCCGCCAAACACTTTCAGAAATGAAAAAAAAACATTGGAACTTGTCAAACTGGGGAAGGAAAACTAGGATCTCCCTAGTGGAGTCACAATTCTATTGTAGAGTAATCTCCCCTATGGATAGGCGAGACCTCTCATTCAGAGAGAGAGAGAGAGAGAGAGAGAGAGAGAGAGAGAGAGAGAGAGAGAGAGAGAGAGAGAGAGAGAGAGAGAGAGATGTGTAAGTGGTGTGGTATAAAAAATTGACTTACCACCTCTTCTATCTTTCCCGTGGTACTCGCATCAAGTGAGAAACTAATATAGATACTACAAATTATCCAACCATTCACTTTCACCCGCACTCTGACATCTTCAACAACTTCAAAGTTGAATACACTTAACTTTCCACAATCATAAACATCAATAGTTTGCATCCAAGGGAAACATGACAAAAGATTCCCTTCAAATTTAACCATTTTTCTCTATACGTCTTTGCATTTTCCATATTTAGTCCTTATTTTGATGTGCATGAAATAAAATCACCATTTACAAGTTAAATGAACATTGCACATTTTTTTCATAGTATTTGTAGCAATGGTTGCCAACGAGATTTCTCTAATGATCACAAACCTAGTCAAGAATATGAATGTAGCCATGTGAGATGTGTGAGGTCACTAAACCATGTTTTAATAAGATTTTATTTATCAACATTTGCAATATCATAGATATGACCTTCCAAGTGATCCCAAATATCCATATTTGCAAATTTCATAATAACTAAAATGCCATCCTATAGCCAAATGATTCTTTTAGCCTCTAGAAGTGAAAGCCATATTGAGAAACATACGAAAACTTGATTTTGAAGACTGATGTAGGAGACACACAAGAAAATAAGAAAGTGGGGTGACAAACACATCACACTATCAATAAAAAAGGTTATAGACTCATCACAAAAAACATTGCTCCAACAAATATTTAGGGAGCGAGCTAATCCATACACAATCCAACAAATAACATGCATTGGTTTCTCTTACTCTTTGGGTAAACATTTGCTTGATCTTTCTCAATATTTAGGGAGTGAGCTAATCCATACACAATGCAACAAATAACATGCATTGGTTTCTCTTGCTCTTTGGGTAAACATTTTCTTGATCTTGCTCAAATACCTTCATTTTTGTTTCAAATACCAACAATAATTTTGACTGGTAAAGTCTACGGAGGTATACATACCCTACCCCCCTCTGGATTTGAACTTGTGACCTCTTAAGAGGAAACACATGTTCTTAACCATTAGGCCCACTCAGGCTGTATCAATCACAATACTCCAGCAACTGATGGAATATATATATATATATATATATATATCAACCAGCAATAATACAGCATAGGAACACTTCCTTTGCCAACGTTACCCAGCAAGAACACCAATATACAAGTACAAACTCAGGCCAGCAATTAATTGGTAACTTGCTCTTCAATTTTCTTTTTCACAAAGGGGAGAAACATTTCAATGCTCTTCAAAGGAAATACACTTTAATGCCAATTCTTTGTCACCCAACA
>JZKD02S0031301.1:0-26478 GCA_000966675.3 Picea glauca
ACGACAGACAGACAGAGGCAGGGAAGCATTCATTAACTACAATATTGAGGCGGTGGAACGGGGAAGCTTCCTTTTACTGTGTCGCCATTAATATTTCCAGTGCTGTCCTTTTTTTCTTTTCTGGTCTCACTCTCACTATGGAACCCACGCGGTTTGGTGGACGCGTAAAGGAGTGAAACCAACCACAGCCAAACCAATATTCTCTTTTATCTTTTTCTGACGTCAGCTTTACGGAGCTCAGCGTTGCACTCACTGTAACGGATCGTATCTACGATTTGTATTAAAATTTCCACAACCAAAATTTATGTACCCGCAGACAAGAACAAATAATTTCGAAAATCTCGGCTGGAAAGTGGCTTGGAAGGTATATATATATATATATATATATATATATATATCCGCTGGAAATACTCGCACCCCTATCGATTTAGTGGCTTGGAAGGTCTATATATAAAAAAAAATTAGGCAGTTATTATATATATAAAAGTTGAGTAGTTATTAAATTTATATGATGAAAGCATATCGTAATTGTGTTCTCACAATCAGTATACGATCCACCAATAAGTAAGTGGGAATCTCATGTGGAGTAGGTTAATTCGGGTGTAATCTTCTTCTCCAAGTTTTGTTTTTCAAGTAAAAAAATGGATTTGAATTTGGTCAAATTTTCAGGGGCAGTTTGAGTTTTGTATGGATCTAAGTTCTATATATCTCGGGATTTTATTTTAGGGGTTTTGCCCCATTTTAAACTAACTCAGATGCTCAAAAAATCGATCAAAATTCTGAATTGATCAAAAATTTAAAAACGAACAGTCAAAAAACCTATCCGAAAAATAACTTGGAAAAGAAGATTACTTCTACTTCATTTTGTATTAGTTAGATTAACTGCAGTTAACTTAGTTTACCACCTTGGACACAGATATTGCAAATTATAAACACCGTGCAAACTTTATCTATGTAACTTTCACATGATAGATATTTTGGTTGAAATTTTGCAAATGTTTATTGTTTTATTACGTAAAAAACAATTTCAGCATGTGGAAATATCATATAAGTTGAATTAGGTAAAGTTGACATAGTTTAGTGATCTGGATAGATACATTTGAAATTATAAGCACCTTACCAATTTTATGTCCAACTTTGATGTGTGATAGATATTTTATAAAAACAACTTTATAAATGTATATTGTTTTCCTCAATGTTTGAAAACTTTGTAAATGTGTACTGTGTTTTGAAAACTTTGCAAAATGTGTTGTATTATTCCACCTGATAGAATGTTTATGTGGGAGATATCATTATCATTTGCAAGTGTATACGGTAAATGTGTACTGAGTGTTTTAAAACTTTGCAGATGTGTTGTATTATTCCACTTGATAGAAAGCTTATGTGGTAGATATTATTATCATTTGGTAGATATCATTATCATTTGTAAGTTTATGTGTTATGTGGTAGATATTATTATCATTTGGTAGATATCATTATCATTTGTAAGTTTATGTGGTAGATAGCATTATTATTTGCAAATTTAAGTTTATATGGTAGATATCATTTCTCTATCACATATTGTAAATGTGTTATATAATAATTATTTAATAGTTGTATTTATGATGTTTATTTTATTAGTTCTATTTATGAGGATTGTGGTTATGTTAATTATCCTATATAAGTAGGTTTAACTTAAGTAAAAGGTTTATGTATGAGTTTTTGAATCTCTCTGTATTTAGTAAATCTTTAATTAAGATAGATCTTTAGTGTCATGGTTATAGATATGTTATATTATGTTACTTATGTTTTGTGTTAGTTTAATATATATCATTGTTAAAATTTATGTATACCATAGTATTTATTAGTGTTGGAGTGATGATTGTGTGTAACACAAGGGCTTCATCTTTTTGACCAATATCTTATCACTTTCATTTATAAAAGGGGGTTATAAAATGTAAAAAATAAAGCCAACATATTGTAGGTATTGGGGGGATGTGAGGTATGGGGGGTTTATGGGAATTGGGGGTATAAAAAAGGCTATTTGATAAAAATAGGGGATATCTAGTAAAAATAGGGGGTTTTCTACTAGAAAGTTGTAATGGGAGGGGGGATCCAACAAAAGGATTTTGGGAGGTATTTGTCAATATCTAGTGAAATTATACATATTCTTTAATATCCCACAAATGCACATGCTATGTTATAGGTTCACTAAGTGGAAACCCTATAGTATCTAGTTGGCCTGCTTCCATGACAATCTAAGAGACAGAATTGATACTACTAAATTGTAGTTCATGATTTACTTACACATTTTTCAAGCCTTCCCATGCAATTTTAGCTATTTTTAAACCCATTCCCTAAAGAACCAACTCGGTGTGTGAATTTCATTTCCAACGAGCTAAAGAAGACTCAAAACAAAACATAAAGCAAAAAGTTATGATCTTGGCAAGCTCCCCTTTTGGGGACAACTCACATTCCTCCAACTAAGCATTCCTACTTAGTGTTAATTGTTGGGTATGTGTAATATTCTTTGCATGACTAGACTTAGTGTTTGTATTGCGTTAGGGGCGCAGTGGGGTTGCAAGGGGGGTCACGAGGGGGCAGAGCCCCCCTATGTGGGGGTTCAAGGGCAGTTCCCCCCCGCCCCAAAAAAATGGCATTTTTGGTGGTTTTTAGACACATGGTTTTCTCTGATGGTTTTCTAATTGAGGTTAAGGAATTAGGGTTGTTGACTAATTTGAGTCAATGGATTAGGAGTTTTGGATGCCCCGGGATCCTATATATGTATTGTATTGTAAACAATGAAGATAAGATTAACAGAAGATTAGAGGTGCGGCTCTAAACAAGTTGTTGGTTTTCCTAGTTTGGGTTTCTAGGGTAAAATCTATGTGTAATGTGTGTGTGTGTGTCATTGTATCTTTTATGTTTTTATTAAGAATATGTTTGTAGCAATTAATTGTACAAGGTTAAAAACTACATTAACTTCATGGTAGAGTTGGGGTTCTTGCATATTAGGGTTTTTTGGCATTATTATAAAATGTAGTTTTAGTACTCAATTATAATATTTTTTCAAATAAGCATAGCTACCCAATCCCTTCTCATTGATAACCTACCACCATTCTAGCCATTATGCATTGCTATGTATATTGTAGTGTTTTTCACTATTTGATTCAATAAATAAAAAATATCATTGTAATAATCCGATTTTAATCATATGTCCTCTCTTCAATATTGTGTTCTTTCATTTTGTTCCCGATCCAATCCAAATTAGTATGGTAAAAATTTTAAGTGTTACCATTAGTGATTATAGTCACATTGTTGTCACTGTAGATGGTAGATGGAAGAAAAAAATGAAAAATCATGTGGGCACTTCACTAACAAAGAGAATTTGAATATGAGATGCAAGTTATGTTTTTGACCCAACACACTCTCTCTTGGCATAAGCAAAGTACCTAACTAGATTACTCATTTGAAAGGGAACATGATTATTCATTTTCATTAATGTAATGCACAATACATGTATAAATCGCACTCTACCTCCTCAGCACTCCTCTCTAGCCCTTGGCAATGTCGCTTCATTCTATCTACTCTCTAAGAATTTCCTAACTCTTCAGCGAGAATGGTTAACTAACTAACTTCATATGAGAGTGACCAACCTAATCCTCTTTCTTGCCATACTATTTTTTCTTATGTGGCATGACCATTCGCCTTCTTATTTCAAACTTTAGCATCCCCAACAATTATAACCACTACAATTGTCTCTTCATCTTCCATATGCAACATTTCATATTCCTTTGGCACATTCTCGATAATGGATGCTCAACATACTTCACATGAATTCTCATGCTCTTACTAACATCACACTTCGAGCACTCTCTATCTCCAATTTCTTAGGTTCAAACAAAGATATCATTTATAGACATGAATAATAATAAAATATAGACACAAAGTACATGAACATATTACTCAGTTAAACTGGACACGATTATTCATTTTTATTAACAAAATACACAATATATATAGAGATTACTCTCTATCCCTTGTTCTCTTCTTTACACTTGCAAGACTCTCTAGACTCCATAGATTCTATAAGCATTGTCTAACTCCTCAATGAGACTAACTAACTAACTTTCATATGAGATTGGTCATCATCCTATGTAGACTTACTTGCATGATTGTTCACCTTCCACATCCAACTCCTAAAGTACTTCCCCAATAGTTGTAGCCACTATCATTGTCTCTTCATATTCCATACATGACCTTCCATCTTCCTTTTACATTCTCTCAATCATTCATTCTCACCAGACTTCATATGTGCATTGCATCTAGTGTGCTCTTGTTAACATCATACTTTCAATTTCAATGATTTCACTTGTTTTTCTTAAGTTCTATCATGTGATTTCATTCTTATATTCATTTTGCTTACCTCTCTTGTACTTTCGTAGTGTGTTTTCATACTTAACCAATTCATAGATGGCTCTACATTTTGTTCCCCTTGAAAATGAAACAAAGAACATATGTGCATTGTTCCTTCATCCTCAACTTCACATGAAATAACTTTTCCCTTGTAAAAAAAAGTATACTCCTGCTCAAAAATCCATGTACTATCAGTATTCATCTATTTCTCAACTTCCCCAATATTTTTCCTATTATGTGTTTTGTTACCTAATCACCTTCTCTAACACCTCCTCGATCTCATCTAGTTTCTTCCTTGGCATTTGTATATTTTCTTCTTCTCTTCATATTCTTCTATGGTGGCTCATTGTCTTTGTACTCATATAAATATGCAGCATTGAATATGGGCTATATGTCAAACTCCTTTGGCACTCCACCTCATTTTCATTATCACCAAAAGAAATTTCCAATTTTGCACAGTCTAATAGTTTTTATGGTCAATTTGTTATACAAGCCCTCAAGATGATGCTCTTTACTTAGATACACCATAATTTGGTTGCCAAGTTCATCTCCTATACATATCAATGTGTTCTTTATACACTACAGTTTTCTCTTTTAGTCACTCTTACATGCACCTACTCCATATGCTTTACAAATTCCTCTATGTCATCACTCCTCCACGTGTCAATGTGCTCTTTATACTCTGCACTTTTCTCTTTTAGTCACTCTTACATGCACCTACTCCATATGCTTTGCAAATGCCTCTATGTCATCACTCCTCCACATGTTGATTGGCAAATTAACCAAGTTTGCAATTCCTCTAGATTTCCTTCCATACACAATCTTAAAAGGTGAAAATATCATGAATGTGTTCACAAAGTTGTTATATGTGAATTATAACTGCACCAAAACCTAATCCTACTATTTTGGCTAATATATATCTATGCATATCAAAATATTTTCAAGGCTTCAATTTATTACCTCCACCTATCTATCTATGTGAGAATGATATATTGCATTGTACTACAACTTCATATCCATCTTCTTCCATAGTGTCCTCCAAAAACAACTAAGAAATATTGTAACTATATCCAATGTGATCACATTTAGTGATCGATGTAGTCACATATCACATTCTTGAAAATAATTAGGCTTTGTGCAATATGTTGCATCACTAGTTTTCTTGGAAGACTTGAAGTTCACAATCTTTGAAAACATATCAACTACAATAAATGTTGCATCAAATCCGCATTGCATTCTTGGTATGGTATTAATTGATGTCAATATGTGCCATCTAAATTTCAAATAATAGTCATGGGAGCTCTTGGTTATTGGAATTCAATATTGTATGCCATAAGATAATATTTATCAAAGGTATAACAGATACCATAAAGTAGAGAAAAGTTATGGGAGTCATGATGATTACAATTGGCTATTGTGTACAAATAAGTAATAGTAACAAGAATAAGGAGCATGGAGAAAAACCAACAAGTAAAGAATGGAATTAATATGGATAAAAAGAAGGATGTGAGTTCCTAACCTTCTTTCTTGAGATAAGAAAAGGCATTGAAGTAAACTAGGTTATAAAGCATGATTACAAAGGAGGTTATGGAAGCTTGGTATATGCTAGAGTTAATCTACCAAGGAAATGACAACATACATGAAGTGATGAATGAACCATGTGATGGTTGAACCATCTCTATGATAAGTTGTATGTATCCTTGGAATAGTTGTAACTTATAAACCAACAACTTATGTGTAAAGAAAGTGAAGTAGATAATGAACTTCTACTCAATTGGGAAACTGCTAATAGAAAAATAAAGAAATCCATGGAATGGATTTGTCTTGGAGGACATAGAATAACTTGCAGAGGGTGATTCAATGAAGTGAAGAGGAAGAATTTAGGACTGATAAAATCTTAAAGATAGCTAGAGATAAGGGCATCAGATATCATATGATGAATGTTAATGTTGTTGAAAAATATTACAACATTGAGGAAATGATTCCTATAGTAAATTTGAATTGTTGGTTGAGATAAATATAGGGAATGATGAGTGCATTCTAAGTATACAAAAGGAAGAAACTCAAAGAAATACATAACAATCGTAATTAATTCTAGATGAGCATTATAAGAAGGCATATGAAGTGGAAAAGTGTATTTAAACTTGGCATGATTAAGATGGAGTATCATTAATAGCAGCATTGTGAAGTGTTGGAATGTCCAAGTAAAGTTAAAGTTAGGAAATATTGGCCAAGAAAAGGAAGCAGATGTTGAGGATGTAATACTAATATGGTATATGGATGGAAATGAGGAATGGCCAAGTTGGGATTAGCTATAATTTCTTAGGAAAATGAAGCAACAATCCAAAGGTAATCATAATGAGATTGTAGAATATTGCCATAACCTAGTGGGATTTGAGGACAACCAAATATAGCAAAGGAAGATGGGAAATGATAAATGAAGCTACAGGATGTTAAGGGAAATGGAGTAGAAACAAATGGTGAACATGGCTAGCAAAGTATCCATGATCATGAAGGAGCTTTCCTCACCTTTAGCTTTCTTTTGTTTATAATAAGTAGCATTGTATGCTTTAAAGGTAGCAAGTAAATGTGTGTGTGCATTATACTTAGGTGATAAAATCATAGGAAATTATTCATGGTGTGATTGGTACTAATCCTCTAGAATCGCATCAACTATGATAAGAAATTCCATGCTATGCAGGGGAATTGGAAGCAAGAATTCCTTAACTCTTTTTTTGCAACATCATTTATATTTCTTAAGAATGATGAAGTTATTATGTGTAGGCATGGGAATTATGGAAAATGCAAGAGAATAGGATAGTTGGAATTCATATGCACCATGATCATATTGAAATGGTATATTACCTAAGAAAGTATGTTGTGCATATGTAATGATTATGGCATGATGATTAAATTTGTTTGATGATAATCGTGTAACCAGAAAATGTTGATAGCATGGTTGAATATGTTGATGATAATGTTTTACATAAGATAGTTAGCTTTGTGAAAGAAAAGGAAAATAAAATGTACTTGATCAAGGGTTAGTGAAAGGATTAGGTAAGCCTCCATAAGACAAAAACTAATCATGTGACATCAGAGATGTTGATGGAAACCATGTAAGTATGGAATTATTTATGCGTATATTGCATAGTTGNTGTTTGTAGCAATTAATTGTACAAGGTTAAAAACTACATTAACTTCATGGTAGAGTTGGGGTTCTTGCATATTAGGGTTTTTTGGCATTATTATAAAATGTAGTTTTAGTACTCAGTTATAATATTTTTTCAAATAAGCATAGCTACCCAATCCCTTCTCATAGATAACCTACCACCATTCTAGCCATTATGCATTGCTATGTATATTGTAGTGTTTTTCACTATTTGATTCAATAAATAAAAAAAATCTCATTGTAATAATCCGATTTTAATCATATGTCATCTCTTCAATATTGTGTTCTTTCATTTTGTTCTCGATCCAATCCAAATTAGTATGGTAAAAAATTTAAGTGTTACCATTAGTGATTATAGTCACATTGCTATCACTGTAGATGGTAGATGGAAGGAAAAAATGAAAAATCATGTGGGCACTTCACTAACAAAGAGAATTTGAATATGAGATGCAGGTTATGTTTTTGACCCAACACACTCTCTTGGCATAAGAAAAGTACCTAACTAGATTACTCAGTTGAAAGGGAACATGATTATTCATTTTCATTAACGTAATGCACAATACATGTATAAATCGCACTCTACCTCCTCAGCACTCCTCTCTAGCCCTTGGCAATGTCGCTTCATTCTATCTACTCTCTAAGAATTTCCTAACTCTTCAACGAGAATGGTTAACTAACTAACTTCATATGAGAGTGACCAACCTAATCCTCTTTCTTTCCATACTATTTTTTCTTATGTGGCATGACCATTCGCCTTCTTATTTCAAAATTTAGCATCCCCAACAATTATAACCACTACAATTGTCTCTTCATCTTCCATATGCAACATTTCATATTCCTTTGGCACATTCTCGATAATGGATGCTCAACATACTTCACATGAATTCTCATGCTCTTACTAACATCACACTTCGAGCACTCTCTATCTCCAATTTCTTAGGTTCAAACAAAGATATCATTTATAGACATGAATAATAATAAAATATAGACACAAAGTACATGAACATATTACTCAGTTAAACTGGACACGATTATTCATTTTTATTAACAAAATACACAATATATATAGAGATTACTCTCTATCCCTTGTTCTCTTCTTTACACTTGCAAGACTCTCTAGACTCCATAGATTCTATAAGCATTGTCTAACTCCTCAATGAGACTAACTAACTAACTTTCATATGAGATTGGTCATCATCCTATGTAGACTTACTTGCATGATTGTTCACCTTCCACATCCAACTCCTAAAGTACTTCCCCAATAGTTGTAGCCACTATCATTGTCTCTTCATATTCCATACATGACCTTCCATCTTCCTTTTACATTCTCTCAATCATTCATTCTCACCAGACTTCATATGTGCATTGCATCTAGTGTGCTCTTGTTAACATCATACTTTCAATTTCAATGATTTCACTTGTTTTTCTTAAGTTCTATCATGTGATTTCATTCTTATATTCATTTTGCTTACCTCTCTTGTACTTTCGTAGTGTGTTTTCATACTTAACCAATTCATAGATGGCTCTACATTTTGTTCCCCTTGAAAATGAAACAAAGAACATATGTGCATTGTTCCTTCATCCTCAACTTCACATGAAATAACTTTTCCCTTGTAAAAAAAAGTATACTCCTGCTCAAAAATCCATGTACTATCAGTATTCATCTATTTCTCAACTTCCCCAATATTTTTCCTATTATGTGTTTTGTTACCTAATCACCTTCTCTAACACCTCCTCGATCTCATCTAGTTTCTTCCTTGGCATTTGTATATTTTCTTCTTCTCTTCATATTCTTCTATGGTGGCTCATTGTCTTTGTACTCATATAAATATGCAGCATTGAATATGGGCTATATGTCAAACTCCTTTGGCACTCCACCTCATTTTCATTATCACCAAAAGAAATTTCCAATTTTGCACAGTCTAATAGTTTTTATGGTCAATTTGTTATACAAGCCCTCAAGATGATGCTCTTTACTTAGATACACCATAATTTGGTTGCCAAGTTCATCTCCTATACATATCAATGTGTTCTTTATACACTACAGTTTTCTCTTTTAGTCACTCTTACATGCACCTACTCCATATGCTTTACAAATTCCTCTATGTCATCACTCCTCCACGTGTCAATGTGCTCTTTATACTCTGCACTTTTCTCTTTTAGTCACTCTTACATGCACCTACTCCATATGCTTTGCAAATGCCTCTATGTCATCACTCCTCCACATGTTGATTGGCAAATTAACCAAGTTTGCAATTCCTCTAGATTTCCTTCCATACACAATCTTAAAAGGTGAAAATATCATGAATGTGTTCACAAAGTTGTTATATGTGAATTATAACTGCACCAAAACCTAATCCTACTATTTTGGCTAATATATATCTATGCATATCAAAATATTTTCAAGGCTTCAATTTATTACCTCCACCTATCTATCTATGTGAGAATGATATATTGCATTGTACTACAACTTCATATCCATCTTCTTCCATAGTGTCCTCCAAAAACAACTAAGAAATATTGTAACTATATCCAATGTGATCACATTTAGTGATCGATGTAGTCACATATCACATTCTTGAAAATAATTAGGCTTTGTGCAATATGTTGCATCACTAGTTTTCTTGGAAGACTTGAAGTTCACAATCTTTGAAAACATATCAACTACAATAAATGTTGCATCAAATCCGCATTGCATTCTTGGTATGGTATTAATTGATGTCAATATGTGCCATCTAAATTTCAAATAATAGTCATGGGAGCTCTTGGTTATTGGAATTCAATATTGTATGCCATAAGATAATATTTATCAAAGGTATAACAGATACCATAAAGTAGAGAAAAGTTATGGGAGTCATGATGATTACAATTGGCTATTGTGTACAAATAAGTAATAGTAACAAGAATAAGGAGCATGGAGAAAAACCAACAAGTAAAGAATGGAATTAATATGGATAAAAAGAAGGATGTGAGTTCCTAACCTTCTTTCTTGAGATAAGAAAAGGCATTGAAGTAAACTAGGTTATAAAGCATGATTACAAAGGAGGTTATGGAAGCTTGGTATATGCTAGAGTTAATCTACCAAGGAAATGACAACATACATGAAGTGATGAATGAACCATGTGATGGTTGAACCATCTCTATGATAAGTTGTATGTATCCTTGGAATAGTTGTAACTTATAAACCAACAACTTATGTGTAAAGAAAGTGAAGTAGATAATGAACTTCTACTCAATTGGGAAACTGCTAATAGAAAAATAAAGAAATCCATGGAATGGATTTGTCTTGGAGGACATAGAATAACTTGCAGAGGGTGATTCAATGAAGTGAAGAGGAAGAATTTAGGACTGATAAAATCTTAAAGATAGCTAGAGATAAGGGCATCAGATATCATATGATGAATGTTAATGTTGTTGAAAAATATTACAACATTGAGGAAATGATTCCTATAGTAAATTTGAATTGTTGGTTGAGATAAATATAGGGAATGATGAGTGCATTCTAAGTATACAAAAGGAAGAAACTCAAAGAAATACATAACAATCGTAATTAATTCTAGATGAGCATTATAAGAAGGCATATGAAGTGGAAAAGTGTATTTAAACTTGGCATGATTAAGATGGAGTATCATTAATAGCAGCATTGTGAAGTGTTGGAATGTCCAAGTAAAGTTAAAGTTAGGAAATATTGGCCAAGAAAAGGAAGCAGATGTTGAGGATGTAATACTAATATGGTATATGGATGGAAATGAGGAATGGCCAAGTTGGGATTAGCTATAATTTCTTAGGAAAATGAAGCAACAATCCAAAGGTAATCATAATGAGATTGTAGAATATTGCCATAACCTAGTGGGATTTGAGGACAACCAAATATAGCAAAGGAAGATGGGAAATGATAAATGAAGCTACAGGATGTTAAGGGAAATGGAGTAGAAACAAATGGTGAACATGGCTAGCAAAGTATCCATGATCATGAAGGAGCTTTCCTCACCTTTAGCTTTCTTTTGTTTATAATAAGTAGCATTGTATGCTTTAAAGGTAGCAAGTAAATGTGTGTGTGCATTATACTTAGGTGATAAAATCATAGGAAATTATTCATGGTGTGATTGGTACTAATCCTCTAGAATCGCATCAACTATGATAAGAAATTCCATGCTATGCAGGGGAATTGGAAGCAAGAATTCCTTAACTCTTTTTTTGCAACATCATTTATATTTCTTAAGAATGATGAAGTTATTATGTGTAGGCATGGGAATTATGGAAAATGCAAGAGAATAGGATAGTTGGAATTCATATGCACCATGATCATATTGAAATGGTATATTACCTAAGAAAGTATGTTGTGCATATGTAATGATTATGGCATGATGATTAAATTTGTTTGATGATAATCGTGTAACCAGAAAATGTTGATAGCATGGTTGAATATGTTGATGATAATGTTTTACATAAGATAGTTAGCTTTGTGAAAGAAAAGGAAAATAAAATGTACTTGATCAAGGGTTAGTGAAAGGATTAGGTAAGCCTCCATAAGACAAAAACTAATCATGTGACATCAGAGATGTTGATGGAAACCATGTAAGTATGGAATTATTTATGCGTATATTGCATAGTTGCTCAAGGGAATTTAGGTAAGCATTCCTTCAAACATGATGTGTTATCATAATTTGATATGTTATGTAGTTGAATGCATTGCATGAATGATACCAAGGGGGGTATGGTAAAGGAAGGAAGCCTTGAACATACAATATTGTTTAAAATCTAGAACACATTCATATGAAATATAATGTCATGTCATGGTGTGCTATTTAAGATATAATAACCATAGTGGATGTGTATTTATACTCTTGTCTTGGAATGGATGCCATATGAAATACCCATGTAGTTAGGGAATAGTATTGTTGGATGTGGAAAGGCTATAATGTTGCACAAGTTTCCAATGGTGTCCCTTCTTATGTAGGTATCCTGGGATATAACATTTTCCAACATTAAGGCACCATTAGAGGGGAAGTGTTTCCTGAGGGATTGTTGAGTAGAGAAAGGAAATGCCTTCTAGTACACCTGAGGGATTGTTTAGTAGAGAAAGGGTGTATTCATGGTGTTTTGTTGGTCTAAAAATGAAGGTGTCCAGATGGTGGAGCAAGTATTAAGAAGGTGGTTGGATGATGTATCAAGGTGTTAGCTAGACCTTCCAACTCATTATCGTGGAATGCATGACATGAAGCTATGGTATTCCTAAATCAATGTAATGATGCATTGAGTGAATGGGCATAAGCATATTAAGAAAGTGTGAAAGTTATGATTATGCATACATATGTGTTGGCACATATATGTTTGATTGCATTGTGTGAATGTATGCATGTGCTACATTTAATTTCAATTGATATGCTAATAGTTGAAATGATGGAATTGTTGTTAATTCATAATTATGATATCATCAGATAGGGATTTTGTGGATGCAATGAAATTAATTCTATGAAAAAGTAGTCATGTTTTGATGGACTACAAGAAATCTTTGTTGGGAGAATAGAGTTGTAGAAAGGGATTTTTTAGATACAGTAGTCAAAGTAAGCCATAATGAAGACATGGACTATTGACTACATAATTGAAAGATAAGTAAATGTGAAACTTCCTATATTGATTGGAAATTTATTTCTATAATAACCATTTCAAAAGTTGGTTGAAAGATAAATAGATGATTCATAATATTTGTGTGTTTATGCTTATGACATAGGTAGATGGTGAAACTACCTAGTAAAGTTGAATGATGGATTTTGTAACCTGGAAAACCCAGTAAGAAGGCCCGTGTGATGACAATAGAACCCTATGATTTCTATAAGTTATTGATTGATTAGAGGTTGTTAGTGGGATGCGTGGAAATAAGACTCTATAAGTTGATGCTCTTCTTGCACATGAAATACTTGGAAATATGGATCACCCAAGGGACAGTTTAGCAAAGAAGAGGATGCTTAAGCCTAGAAGAGTGAGTGTGGCAAGGAAGAGGCAACTTAAATGAATCTGCCATGAGAAATTCATGTGGCATCTTTGTCGGGATAAGGAGGGTGTGTCAGAAAGGATTGTGAGTTGAACTCTTGTGCATGGCAGCTTTGCAAAGAAAAGAAACATTCACATAGATAAGTATTGAACTAGAATTTTGTACTTAATTTTGTATTATGATTATATGTGCTTACATTGTGGAGATGATAACTCTTGCAAATATGTTAAGTTTTGCATAAAACGGTTAGAACATGTTTTTTTTTCCTTTATGATTGTTATAGGTGTATCTAAAGAGTGAAGACATGATTGTGTTACTAGAAAATGAAACATCGGGTATAGTATTATTCCAGGGAGGTGTTGTGCTAGCAACAGGTCCCCCCTATATACCATTTTAAACTTTAGCACTTTCTGGAGTCTAAAAAAGTATGGGGTCCCTCTTATTCTCTTTTTCATTTTTTTGCATGTCCATCGTTCACCTTCATTTTTCAACTTTGAATGTCTTTGAAGTTTACTTGGACTTCTTGGTATTCCCCCTACTCAATCCCTTTAACTCCTCACAACTTCTTCTAGCCATGACTTATGCATTTTTCTTTACCTCTTCAAAATTTTGCATCTTCTCTTGTTTCACATGAAGTTTATTTTTATGTGGTACAACGTGTTTCGCATAGAATTTATTTTCTTGTGACACTATCTATTTCGAATTAAAATTACAGCCACGTGATACAACGTTGCACCATAATTTTACTCAGCCATGAAAAAGGAAGTTTCCAACCAATTTTTGTGTTCTTCTTCTATCACATCTTAAAAAAATTCATGGCCATAACATATCGCACAAAAAAATGTTGCAACATGGAAGACAAGAAGCTTCCTAAGGTTTCTTTAAAATCCTACAAAACTACCTACGACTCAAGAGGGGTTGGAATAAATATGTCAGGTCTTGGGTGAATCATTATGGTATCAAGGAAGAGGTCACATTGGACAATAAAAATATTATTCATCTAATTTTAAGATGAAATTGTGGAGTGATAAAAAATTAAAGGATAAGGGAAAATTAAGGTACTACAAGGGTGTGATCAGCCCTAATCTAGAAGACCAAATGTATATCTCTATTTTAACTAGCATAAAGAATAAAATCAACATTACTAAATTACGAACAAACTCTGATGCAGGAGCATCATTGGCAAGCGCGCAGAGGCAGGACCACTCAACACGTGTGAGTTCTTCCAGAAATTCAACGTTGACAATTGCAGCCGATTTTGAAATCCGCCTTCACTCAACGCCGGAATTCACCTTTGGAGGCACGCTTGAACCAATGTCGAATTTTACCCTTTGAGGCACGTTTTGAAAATTGTAAACAAAGCAGGAGTTTCCACTTCGGCTCTAGAATGCGACTGAACTAAGATAGCATAGGATGAATGTAAGAGTAGGCAAGTAGCCAGGGGAAACCCTAGAAACATTTTTGAGTTATGTAGAAGTTTGTACACCTAGTTAGAGAGAGCTGGAATACAGAGAGAAATTAGTTGTAAGAGAGAACTGCGAGTTAGCAGGAGATCTCAGTGTTTTTGAGTTACTGTAATTTTGGATGCATTCTGTAGCCATTGGGCACTTGTGAATATAACAGAATGGGAAATTGATCCAAATGTATGGTGTGTGGACTGTGTGCATTTTCCTGTCTTTTTTATTTACATGAACAAGGGGATGGAACTGTGAGTTTTTTTTTTCCAGTTTCAATTGTTTCTCTTCATTGGAAGCTCTGCAAGGTGTGCATCGAGCCAGAGAGGAACACAGTGGATCTGAGTTATCGAAATCCCTCATACGCAAGGAGTGCACGGGAGATCAAATTCTGAACCAAACAAATCTCAGGAGGAATAACACTTTGGGAGTGTTATCGAGATCCAGGAACTCATTCCCTGGAAGAGGTGAAGACCGAGTCTTCACCTCACTTAGAAAATTTTCTAAGTCTAAAGCGAGTAAAAGCTCAGGAGGAAGAACGTCGTTGAGCGTTGGATCGTGGTGGAAAATCCCATGGACCGTCTGATTTGAGGAAGGAGCGCAGACTTTAACGTTGCGTAGATCCAAGAGGGGAGATCCTGAAGACCTGGAAGGACGGTGGAGAGTCCTTGAGGAGAAATGTTGAAACCCTGCAGGTCATTGGATCAGGTGGAGCTACGAGGAGGTTAGCGGCGAGGGCTTCTTGATGCCCAAAGCTTGGGAGGAGTAGTGACCATTGATCACAAGCAGATCTGGACCATTGGTCCATTTCGGGATATCGAGTACCATGAGTTGGAAAGACATAGACTCTTGTCTTTCAGAATCCTGAACCATGAAATCGCGAAGTTGTGATTCGACCGGAACCGTCGATCCCAGAGATCGTTGTGAGCCGTTGATCGAACACCAAAATATTTCGACATTTCGGCGTTTTGGCAACCGGGGGCTCGAAGAGTGAAGGGACGGGACGCTTGACTTGTGAAGTCCCGGTCCCCAGTATTTCGGCATTTTGGGTTTCGGGAGTTGAAGAGTCAAGGAACTTGCATCAGGATCTGTGAAATCGTGAAATCCAAAATTCCTTTTCGGTAAAAGTCCTGATCAGCCCTTTCGGCATTTCGACATTTCGGTCACCGAGGGTTCCAAGGGGCAAAGATATCCCTTGTAACCGGATTTCCTGAAATCGTGAAACCCGAAGTCACGATTCACAAAAACCCGAAGGATAAGGCGCTGGGACATTTCGGTTTTTCAGCGACCGGAGACTCCAAGGAACAAGGATACTCCTTGTGTCCTAATTTTGCGAAACACAAAATCCCGAAGGAACAAGCGTCGGGACATTTCGGCATTTCGGCTACCGGAGGTTCGAAGGACAAAGGAACGAGACGCTTGACTAGTGAAGTCCCGGTCTCCGATAAGCGCCCTTTTCGGTTTGGCGCAAGGTCACGGCCCTTGGTCATGTGTTGTGGAAGCTCATGCTTGGCGCTTGGAAAAGCCAATTGAGCATTGGTGAAGGGACCTGTGTGTTCGTTCGAAGGGTTCCAGTTCGGGACAAGAAGAGCCATTTCGGCTCCGAAACCAGAAGATCCTGACCGGGAGGTCGCACAGCCCTGAGGAGGGATAGGGGGTCTGCATCAAACTCTCATGAGATCCATAGTGAAACAGGGCATTGGAAAATTCCTAAAACATTGTGGGTCAAAAGAATTTGTCATCTTTGTGACACTAAGAGGGTTGAAGAAGAAAATATCTTTCTCTTAGAATGTCTTTTGTACACCCACCTTAGATCTCAATTTCAAAGTAGGTGTTACAATCCATATCTTCCTAACATTTTCACTCATCAAAACTATGGTATCTAGGAATGCTTCTCTTAAATATTTTCAAGAACAAAAACAAAATTACAAAATAAACCAAGTAATTCCTTACCTTTTTTAAGGTCTAATAGACCAATGTTGGGTCTCGGTGGATAGTAATAACCATCATCATCATCACCACCACCATTTAGATGAGTTGTCTAATAATCTAATATAGACTCCAATATATGCACTTGTAGTTTCCTTGTGAACACTAACACTTTCTTCGTATGTCAAGAACAATTATTTTCATGAAATAAATTGGCAGTCGTGTTATTTAGTAGACAATCTAGGTTTTAATGAACTCCTTGAGAGAGAACAATTAACTCTCATTGTGAATTGAATGTTTTACTTTTAGACTGTCATTTATAGTATATGACAACATCATCAAAGAAATTTCTAATATAATAATCAAATTTGAATGTGGCTTCCAAAGTGAGGGCTTCAAAAATACTTTGATCACTTTATTATTCTTATAACATGCAAATGTACAACATAGTTATCGACTTGATGAGAACTGTACAAAATTCACATTTTTTAAGGGGTCAAAAATTATTTTGACCCTTAATCATAAAAGTGATGCTTGAAATGTTACCACTTTTTTTCCGAGTTATTTTTTTGAATTTTTTCAATGTCCATGTAGAAATTTTGTTGTAGAGGTTTTTCTTTAAGTTGTTTTTGGTCATGTTTTGAATAACGGTGATACTAGTATCAACACCTTTTTCCAAGGGCAATTTTTTTTTTTTAATTCGATGTAGATGTATTAACAATATTTTGTTTTTATTTTTTCAAGGGTTTTATTGGTTTTACCTTTTGTTTTAAATGTGATATAGTAGCTCCAATTTTTTACCATCTATTTTTGTTTTTCATTTTTCATTTTTCAGTGATTCGTATAATGTTTTTTTCTAATGGTTGTATTTTAGTTATTTTAAGCAACAGATGAGCACTAACTCAAATCTCGCCTTGATTTCCTTAATTATAAAAAACTTAATTGAAAGATTAGCTTGGTGCAATAAAATGAAAGGAGAAATTTCATAAATCTTACAAAAATTAGTGGTATCGCCACTTTTTTTTCAAACTATTTTTTGGAACATTTTCAATGTCAATGTAGAAATGTTTTTGCAAAGGTATTTTATGAAAGTCATTTTTTTGTCATTTTTTGAATAATGGTGATACTAGTAGCACCACTTTTTCCTAGGGTCTGTTTTTAAAAGAAATTCAATGTTGATGTTATAACGACATTTTGTTTTCCTTTTTTTCAAGGGTTTTCTTGTTTTTATTTTCTCTTTTAAATTTGATATAGTAGATCCATTTCTTTATCATCTATTTTTTTCTTAAGTAATTTTTTTAGTCATTCAAGTATCATGATTTTTTCTAATTGTTATACTTCATATTTTTTCTTCAAATCCCACCTTAATTTCTTTATTTTAAAAAACTTAATTGGAAGATTACCTTGATGTGATAAAATTCAAGGAAAAATTACATAAATTTTATAAAAAAATTAAAACTATGAAGATAATTGCCTTTAATTTAGAAAAATTCTAGTGGAATTTTAGTGAAATTTCACCCAATTTTATCCAAAATTTTGTGAAATTTATTATGTGGAGAGAGGAGGGTGATGTCTAGAGTCATCCCCAAACCCAAGATAAATTTTCCAACATCGTCCCCTTGCCCCCTCCCTCTTCCCACCCTTTCTCTCCTTACATGCACAAAATTGGTCAAAATTGCTCGAACTAGAGCTAAATTTACTAGTATTTAATGAAATTTAATAAAATTACATGATAGAAAGGGAGATTTATATAATCACCCCCTCCCTCCCTCTTTTCCTAAAATTTAAAAAAAAAAAAATTGGCAAAATTTTACCAAAATTATTTTTATATGTTGAGCATAGAAGGAGTAACACCCCCACCCTTAAAAAAATCATTTTTGAAACATAAATTTATCTCATTAATCACCCTCCATCCAAATTTGGCATGGCTAAATATGACATGGAACTTTGTTTTGTACCTAAATTTCAAATATTTATGTCACCATGGTGAAAGGAATGTCACAATTGGCTTTGTGGCAATAATGATGACCATGTGGGGTGTCGTGTGGATGGAAGGTCTGATTTCATGTGACTCATTATAAGAAAATCAATACCATGTGTGATATTTCAATAGAGACAACTACCCTTCACTCTTCTATCTAGTTATCCCATACCTCTGACAACCCTACGCAAAAGCCACCAATGACCACCCATTACATGATAATTATGGGGTTGAAGAGTTTTGATTTAAAGAATACTATTTTCAATCATTATATTTCAATTTCATTTTTTTTTTAATAATTTTTGTTGGTCGTTGTTAATGATAAGTATGGAGCCTTAGAGCCGTGGTTGTCTTATTTCACATCATTTCTTTGTTTAGGGACCATATACCCAGTTTTCTATGCAATCCCTTTGTAGCTATAATGTTACTTGTTTTTTTGTATCTTTGTTGTATATGGTTCATTGCTAGTGGGTTGGAAATTTCACTCTACGGTCATTTTGAAAAGGACTTTTGTTTGGATGTTATAGTTTAAAAGGGTAGTCTAATCTAAATTTTGCAAGTTGGGAATGGTTGTTCTACTTAAAATTCCCTTGGATTATAAAATCATGGGAAATACTTCTTGTGGTTGAGGTATTTCTTGCCTCTAGTTGACTCTATGTGTTCTCATTAAAAGTGGACCATCTAATTCATTTGGTTATAAAAGGTCAACATAAAAACTAAACACTCAATTTTCATTTGGGATTGTGTTTTAACAACTGTGTTCATTTTTTTTCAACCATAAGCTTGATATATTGATTATAAATCACCCAAGTTGAAGGGATGTATTTGCACATTAGAGGATATAAAGTATTCAAACTATATCCTGGATTTAATTTTGGATTTTTTTTTAATGTTTAAAGTATTTTTTTTTAAACATTGCCTGTAAACAACCCCGGTTGAAAGGTTGTATTTACATATTTGAAGCCATGAGGAATTCAAGCTATATCACATATTTAATTTTTCCTTGTATTTCAATGCTTAAAATAGTTGCTTGTATCATGCTTGGCTTTATTTTCTATGCTTAAATTAGTTGCATGTATCGACCTTGGCTTGCCTCGCTTAGCTTTTCCATTTTCATTTAGCATAATGGTGACAATGAAGCTCCTAAAATTTTATATTTAAATTGAAAGATACAATATTTCTATGTATCTTTCTTTTATAAAAAGAAAAAATGAAATTTAGTTCATCCAATAAAATATTTTGTAAAACATAATGTTATCTTTCATTTAACTTTTAATTTATTTTCCCAAAGAAAAAAATACACTTTCTATTCATAGTGAGAAGAGAAACCACTCTTCTCAATTTATTTTCCCATTATACCCAAAAATAATGCATATTGATACTTAGAACAAAAATATGAGCACAATCATTCATCTATCAAGAACTTAAAAGTATGTTAATATCTTTAAAAAATCAATAGACTATCCTCTTAATTGTTTAAAAAAAAATAGAATTCAAATATATAACCACAAAAGCATCACTTAGACATCGACCTTATATCTCCTAAAGAAACAAATCATGAATTTATAAAAGAAAGAAAATAATACACATTGTAGTAGTGAAATATCAAATAAAAAAATAATTTCATAGTCACTGCATACAAGAATTAGGGACTCCATCCCCTGCCTATTTGAATAACATAGAGCCTTTAATTAGTCCTTTATCTTCCTTGGAAAGTATGTTTGCTTCCTCATTAAATTCACTATAGATATGGATGAAAGTGACTTATCAAAAACTTGAAATACATTTTTTAACTAATCTACCCTAAACATGACATGTGTTGAACATGGTTCCTTTTATCCAATTTATCACCATCTAAGAATAAGAATCCATACAAAATTGAATATGTTTTACATTCCTTTCAGAAGCACATTTGATCAAAATTCTCAAAGCCAAAAGCTATGCATAATTATGTGTTCCCATTGCCAACCCCCTCTAAACTTTAAGCATTGGTTGAAGAGATAAAGAGAGAACCATAGTAAAAAAAAAAGTCAAGTAGTTCATGTTTAGCCTCACTTATATATATATATATATATATATATATATATATATATATTTCAAAGTTTGAGAAAGCAATCAATAAAACCAACTTATATATATATAGAATTTGTTTTTCAAAGTTTCAATACTATGAGAAAGCAATCAATAAAACCAACTTGTAATTTTTTTTAAATAAATGTTTATAATCAATTTTTCTGTGTAGTGTAATAGGAGGACCTTGGATCCCTGAATGGGGTGCCATGCGAAGAGGGAAGGACACGCAGATTAGAGTTAGGTGGTGCCATAAATGTTGGCCACCAACTCCCATCTCCTCGCCATAAATGAATGGGAGTGAACCCAGGAAGCAGATATCAAACGACGAGGCCTCTCACGCGGGTGAGTAGGACAGTCGATCAGCGCATTAAGACCACAACCTTAATGACCAAAGATATTACCTTCGTCCTTATCAACCGCCTTAGAGGATTTGTGATGCATTTGAAGTTTGCAGAGCCGAAGGCTGAACCTTCGCAGTGCAGGGACAGAGACACCCCCCCAGCCAGTATCCCGACAATCGATTTGCTTCTAAGCATGCCAAGAGCAAGGGGGCAGCTCCGCAGATGCGTGGCATGGTACGCAATGGTTTCGTGCCAGAGGCGACAGAAGAATTTTGAAAAAGTATTGGCTCTAGCTAGAAGGAGGAAAACCAAGAAGTCCAGGAGAATGGGAACGCCTCCCAGGGCGTATGTCGAGGAGATTGCATCGGATGAATCCATCCAGAACTACACAGAGAATCTTCTCTTCACGGTCCTGGACAATTGGAATCCCCCCGCCTGTTTCGGGAAGGACGCAATANGATTTGTGATGCATTTGAAGTTTGCAGAGCCGAAGGCTGAACCTTCGAAGTGCAGGGACAGAGACACCCCCTCAGCCAGTATCCCGACAATAGATTTGCTTCTAAGCATGCCAAGAGCAAGGGGGCAGCTCCGCAGAGGCGTGGCATGGTACGCAATTGATTCATGCCAGAAGCGACAGAAGAATTTTGAAAAAGCATTGGCTCTAGCTAGAAGGAGGAAAACCAAGAAGTCCAGGAGAATGGGAACGCCTCCCATGGCGTATGTCGAGGAGATTGCATCGGATGAATCCATCCAGAACTACACAGAGAATCTTCTCTTCACGGTCCTGGACAATTGGAATCCCCCCGCCTGTTTCGGGAAGGACGCAATAACCCCTGCTCCAAGAACAGCGTACAGTCCCAGGGATGCTCCAGCTGAGGAATTCACAACTTGCCTCGTGGAGGAAGAATTCTAGAAAGGCATGGAAGGAAGCATAGAAGAACTCGCAACCGGCGACCCTCCTGAGGTAATCGCGCAGCAGAATAGGCAGCAAGAGAATCAAGGTGGCAATGTAAAAGAACGAAAGGATGAGGCCAACTTGCAGGACCAACCACCACTCCTTTAACCGGAGCACCTCGAATTAATCTTTGACATACGCAGCATGGTGGACAATCAGATTTTCAGGGCCATCCGCATAAACCAATGCCTTGATATGATCTACGCCGCCTACTCCAATGCATCCCCAAGACGCCAATGCCCTACATGTGCACAGGTCTACGCAATTCCAGTCAAGCGAGGAAAGAACGAAGACGAGGATAAGAACACCGGCTAAAAGGTTTTTTACATGCTCACAGTTAGAAACTTTTTTCTTTTGTTGCAAACCAGAGATATAGCTTAGTTAGCTTATAGTAATGCTATCAGTAGCGTAGTAAAGACAAGACTCAGTGGAAGGGTGGCCATGCGTCCTGGTTTCCTTTGGGCAGGATGGCATCCTAAAATTTTGAGTTTGAAAAGTGACATGAAATGGCCAGCTGTCTCGGTTTCCTTTACAAGCGAAGCAGTTGACAGTTCAACAAAACTCTATAATTTTACAACTTTAATATAATAGGACCTATCTTTTTTACTTAAAAAAAAATAAGAAGAAGAAAACCTTAGATTAATGATAAGCCAAAAGGTTATCAATGATGAGCCAAAAGATATAAAGCCCTAAACAGAGGTCAATCTTTTGATCAAGAAAAGGTTATCAATGGCAAGCCAAAAGATAACCGCTAAAAAAGAGTTCAATCTTTTGGTCAAGAAAAAAAAGTTAAAAAATTTCTAACCAATCAATAAAATTAACTTGACATCTTTTTAAATAAAATGAATAATTTGATTTTAAAAAATGCTTTGGTATTCATATACAACTAATCATTAATCATGCTTGTTTTTCATACAATCAACTTTTAAAAAAATACCAAAACCTATAACCGATTAACTACCAATTATATCAAATTAGTGTTATCCATCCTAAAAGAGGCCACCTTACAAATATATAAAAAAAAATCAAAATTATATATACCAATTCTCTAAAATATATTATTTCAATAACTAATTCTATCTATATGCATTATTTATGCATGGTGACAACAAAATTTTACTTACTTCTCTTCAATTTTGATTAAAAAAATTCTAACAACGACGTTGGCACTGCACCCGCAATGGGTAGTTTATTTCTCAAGCGAGGTTTGATGTCGAACCTTTTTTTAAGCTTTTATCCAGCAACTTCCAACTGTCAATATGCTATTACTGTCAATCATCACTGTCAATCAGATCATAAGTTAATAATTTCATTATATCATTTTATACAGTAAACACTCTGTAATTTCAAAACCTTAGAAGATCTACCTTTTGATATGAAGTATTTTCAAATCGATATATATTCCAATATATAATAGAATGGAGGAGTTCGTCATGATAAATATAATATACAGAAACAACAACGACATTGGAGACAACTGAACCCGGTGGTTACGGGTACGCCCGTGCGCCACACTATTGAAGGCGCTGGAACGAGGAAGCTTCCATAAACTTTAAAGTACTGTGATCATCATTCTCGTTTTCATTTGTTATTATTTGTACTGCACTGTGTCTGTTTGTCTGCTCTCAGTCTCGAACCCACGCGGTATGATGGAATCGTTAAGCAGTGGGACCAATCTGTCCGTCTCAATATCACTTTTTATCTTCTTATGTCGTAGATTTCACCTCAGCATTGACCTCCTCACTGTCACGTCTAACAGCTTAGCGTATTATTCAACGATTTGGATGAACAAATTCACGACAGACAATTACGTAGCGGCCGTCGTTCACATTTTAAACATTACACAAGTATTGTCGTGTGTTACAGTGTTACAATGGTACTTGTTTGGAGGAGTAAGCTAACTCGAGAGTAATCTTTTTTTTTGAGTTTTACTTTTTAGGTAAAAAAATGGGTTTGAATCCGGCCAAATTTTCAGAAGTAGTCTGAGTTTTGCATGGATTAATGTTCTATACATTTCAGAACCTTATCCCAAGGGTTATGCCTCATTTTAAACCAACTTAGATGTTCAGAAAATCGATCAGAGTTCTGGATTGGTCCGAAATTTAAAAACAGACAACCTAAAAACCTGCTGGAAAAGTAAACTCCGGAGGGAAGATTGCTCCCCAGTTAACCCATGCCCAGGATCTCTATCCAAAACTTTCAAAAAATTAAAATAAAATTGTAAATTTATATAAATTAATTTTTTTTTTCTATTTTGTTGATTTTAAAAATATGAAGAATTAAAAGTTCTTTTTTAGTTGAGAGTTGTTGCAATAAGTTTGTACGCTAATGTTATTGTTAAGTTTAGGAACAATGAAAGAAGCTTAAAAAACTAATTGTAATATACAAGTTAAGTAAGGTTACCCCTTGTTTCCTACCCTTTTTTGCATATACATGCACAAGTTAGAGGGTTGTTTAGAAGAAGTAGGTTGTTGTCCCTTGTTCCCTACCCTTTTTCGCATATACATGGACAAGTCAGAGGGTTGTTTGGAAGAAGTAGGTTGTTCTTCTTTATGTTGATGATATTATTTTTATGGCTAGGTGTCCCTATGATCTTGAAAAACAACTAAAAATTCTCAAGGATTGCCTCTTTAGTATGGGTATGGTATGACTATTAAAACTGACAAAATAAAGGTTATGATAATCTCATCCTAAAAGATGACTTATGCTAATATTATGAATAAATAGGTTGGAAGAAGTGACCTCATACAAATATCCGGGAATTGATCTTCATCACAAGTTTAAATGAAATTATAGTGAGCTTAAATGAAATTATATCATTGAGAAAAAGATAAAACCAAGGAGGAAAGCATATTATGGCCTTGAAAACAATTGTGAATCAGTGAACCTTTGAATTTGGAATAAGAATAAACTTCTCTTTGAAACTCTCATCACTCATATTATCATCACCAATGTTATCATTATTATTTTATGATAATAATGATATTTATTAAATAAATAAAATATTTTTTTAAATGATAATTTTAAATCTAATTTAAATAAAAATATGAAATTAGAATTTTTTAAACCATAATAAAGTTTTAAAGAGTAATTAAGGGAAAATCATAGTACAATAAAATTCTTTTGCATCACAAACTGGTTCATCATAAAGTGTTTTGGGTTAATCTAACAATTATGATCATTATATAATAAATAAGTATTAATTTTAATATTCACAATATTTATGAGGTTTTTTAAGTTATAATATTGAAAAAATAGTTTTGAACATTTATAATATTTTAAATTTTTCTTTTCTTTTTTTTAATGATTTTATTAGTATTTGAGATATTATTTTTAAATTATATAGAATGTAAAATTTGATATTATAAATATAAATATTTGTTATCAACTTGTATATTTTAATAAGGTTGAGAATCTATAACACAATCCTTTTTAAGCTGGGAGAGAACCACTAAAAATGAGTTTATATTTGTTTAACTTAAATAATATGTGTTTATATTCTAAATATTTAATTATACTATCTTTAAAATTTATTCTTTAAAATTCATTGAAGTATATTAATTTCAATCATTCAACGTCATTTAAGAAAATAGTAAAAAAAATGTTGTATTTAATTTTAAAATTATAAATTATGAAGCACTTTTAATTTTTCTCAATTTATTTTAAATATCACCATACATAAATATTTTTTAATGTGGCCAAATTTTAATATTAATATCTAATATTAAATTTTAAATTTTAATATTAATACCTAAATTAAATTATAAATTATAAAGCACTTTTAATTTTAATATTTTTTAATGTGACCAAATTTTAATATTAATACCTAATATTAAATTTTAAATTTTAATATTAATACCTAAATTAAATTATAAATTATAAAGCACTTTTAATTTTTTTCAATTTTTTTCAAATATCACTATGAATATCTTTTAATGTGGCCAAATTTTAATATTAATACCTAATATTAAATTTTAAATTTTAATATTAATACCTAATATTAATATGTTTGAAATAATATTCCATGTTACTAATGAAACAAGGTATTTTTGCAATTGTATTAGAATATTGAATAATGAATTGAATATATTTGTATGTATTGATTGGTTATAAGATGAATGGGTATCTTCCCTTTGACTTTTCATTAAGATGATGATGATGATGATGATGATGATGATGATGATGA